>JAANSP010002743.1:0-12308 GCA_036850745.1 Homidia socia | reverse complement strand
TTTATGTGCTGATAACAGAAGGATATGTTATGTATTTAATCATTGTCATGCAATGAAACAATAAAAAATGTGCTAAAATGCGAATTTGTTTTAAAGGTGCTTGATATCAGTTGTACATTACGATTTCAGGTGCAATTCCTTAGGAAGCGATGATGACATTTGGATTAAAATTATTGTACAATTTTGAGTTGTTGATAATGCGAAAACATTTTGCCACTCTTCCAAAAAATATCATTATTCAAAAAATCAATAATGATGATTATTTTAATGTATTTTATCGTCATAATCATTTTAACATGTAAAAAATAGGGAAGGGAAGCTTGTTAAAATCGTAAAAAACACATTACTGTGGCAGTGCTACTAGTGCTCGCTCACTCACTCTTTCATTTTCTTTTTTGAAGAAGAGGGAAGAAAAAAAATAAATGGACGTGAATGCATGTTATTATTATTATTATTCTCTCACTACCCTTCTCCCACCACAAGTATAATAATAATAATAATGCTTGAAGCTTCGTAATGCCAGCAATATATATATAGAAGCTTCGACAAGAAGCAGTTTATTTTTTTGTGTTGTATGAGGAGCAGCTAGATGTACAGCAAAGAAAAGAGAGAAAAAGCCGACACTACTGCTACTACAAAAGCTAACCAACCACGATAGAACAAGACCGCCACAACACAAGAGAAAGAGACCTGTACAAATATTGGTGTACGTTTATATAATAAGTATACATGCGCGCCGCGTAATAATCAAGGATATAGGTGAAAGGAATATAAGGTTTTAGCGTGTGGCATGTGCACAATGCATGTGGAATATATATTCAGATAAGTAAGAACAGTACGATACTCTGACAAGACGATAGGAATAAAACGGAGGAAACTAAAGTAGGGTAGGTATTCATAATATTTTGGAAAAACACATAAAAACAAAAGTAGTGTGTGGATAGATAGACTCGAGTAACCAGCAGCCAACAAAGAATCTTGGAGGTTAGGTATCAGTTGAATATCACAATTATTCGGAAACACACAGGGAGAAAGTTTTTATAGCCTTTTCCGATTGAAGGAGTGAAATGACTGCTGCTGCTGCTAGTATTACTATAACAACTAAACCTTACATAGAAGCTATACTTTTCCCCATTTTTTCTGCTGTCGGAAATGTAATATCTCATCAGTACATTTATGCTACAATGATAGCAGTCAATGTGTGCGTTTACGGGAGACAAATTTCATATGCGTGTATTAAAACAGCTTGTCTCTGAGATGGTTGGTTAAGTTTTGATTGCTGAATACCCTCTAATAATTTATGTGTTTTGGATAACAAATCTCTTGAAACTAGAAGATTAGAACCGAGTATTAGACAAGTTATATCAAGTACAAATAAAGTAATTTTTATGGTGTAATATCGTAAAATATTTGAAAATACTTTTATATCTAAATTGAACTCACAACGCACTACGAATAAATATTGTTGTTGCAAATAAAAGTAGAATGAGTACCTTGAAATTGGCAATTTTTTTGTAATAATGATAGACGACCAAGTTGCTACATGAATTCGGAATAAACAGAAAGAAACAAGTGAATAAAATGAATGCTTTTCTGGCAACATGAAGGATGATTTCCACAAGAAAAAAGAACGAACAGCAGAAAAAAGTAAAAATGTGAGATTTTTTCTCTTTGAATTTCCATTTTTTACTCTCTCGTGCACACAACCACTCATACAAAAATTTCATGTTGTATATGTATTTTTTACATTATAAAAGGTAAAAACACAGGGTATAGTACACACAATGATATCTAAGTATGACATAACTCCCCCCGTTTTTGTTTCCTTACTTTTTTCCCTTTTGGTTTTCTTTTTGCTCTTCCTCGTTTCTTACTGAACTCGTATTATTTTTACTCTAAACTAAAGTCAACAACATGAAGAAAAACCAAAAATGTGTGTGTGTGTTTAGGGTACACGGATAAGAAAGGGAAACCAAAAAGGAGGACTCGAAACAAGCTTTCCAACTCACTCTGTTTTTCTTTTTACTCCAGCTTTATAGCTTTGTTGTTCCACAAACATTTGTCTTTTTTCTTCAAATATATTGGCTGGATAAAAATATATATCATGTTGAGTGTTTCAATACAGTGTTTCCTATCTCATTTTATGACTCGCTACATTCGTACAATTCGTACTCACCTGGATATTTGCTGCAAGATATCGCATGCTAAGAAACTGGCTGCTTGTAAACATGGACAGCTGCTGGGTGCGATGAATGCGGATGACGTTTTTGGTACTACATAATATTTGGTTTTGCGTAAACATCATCTCCAACTTGTCTACCTACGAAGCAAAAGTGAACCCAAAAGGGACAATGTAGTTTTTTCAATTGAATTTTTTGATTTGAATGCCTCTGATTTAAAAATGCGTACACGCAAACAATTTCCCTGAAAATATATTTCCATGTTTAATGATAAAAAATGCGGAAAGTTCTGTAATTGTGCACTGAACATCACGTAAAATTAGCCTATTGAAAACAATGCATTTAAATGCTGTTAAATCCATTTCCTCAATGATTTGCTTCCTTTCTAACTGTTTGGTTATTCTTTAATTCAAGTAGGTAATCATCACTATTCTTCTCCTTAAAGCAAAAAAATCCCATGTATATCCCTTGACAAAACCGCTTTTGTTTTACTCTTTCACGTCACCGAAAATCAATTTTGCCTCGACAGCTCGTTAATGAAAAGAACAAAAGGAAGGGAAATGCAGACTAATTCTTTTAATGACGGAATACTCTTTAACTCAACGAGTTTCATATTATTTTTCAAACAAAAGCATTTTCTAATTTACTCCTGCTTTATAATATAATACCATGAAAGAGTGTATACAAAGCAAAGATCAAATGGACCATCATCATCATCACACAAAAAATAATAATGTTGCAATGATTTTTGTTTGCATTGCCTTCTCCAAAAAAAAATGTACCTTCAGTGTAGTGTACCCCTAAACCATTTCGTTGTTCCTTTCTTTATACATTTTATTCATGGGTTTTATTTTGGGCACCCAGTTGCAACCCTCCTTATGCTCCCAAAAACCACGATGGATGGACCTACCCTCCTAAAGGCCGTAGCAAATTTTATTACGGATAGTGTAGGAAAGGGCATGTTAGGTCATGTGATCAAGTAAACTCATCATAATAATGTTCCAAATTGGTTGGGTTGCTTTTTGCTTGCTACTGCTGTCCTTTCCTTTTTCTTTCCCGGTTCCATTCTCGATCCTGTTCTTTATAAACTGAAAATAGATTCATAACCCAAATGATCATCCTCTCTATCTCTCTCAGTTCATATTTCTGCTGCTGCTACAACTTCCAATATTAGCAGAGTGATATTATAAAACATTGTGAAAATAATATGTTCTTGATGATGATGATGATGATTCTACATGAATGAACTTGAAATAAGGTGGAAGTAAATAGGATGAGGTTCCAGATAATTAGGGAAATCGGTAATAAATCAAATCCCTTGGTGACTCCCATATCGTGTTCCCCTTAAGAGACTACACATGTAAACATAACGTAATGTTGTTACTCACAATTTACTACTGCCATCACCACCAAAAACCAAAAAGCAGCATCCCAGTTCTTGTTATTATTCTATACCGGTTTAGTATCATCATCCTCGCCATCAGCCAGCATTAGCTTTTCCTTCCCTTTTTCCATCCTCACTCATTTTCTGCATCATACCAACTAATCTGCTGTCAACTTTATAATAATAATGAACAGTTGTTTTCATATTTCATATTCCAAGTAATCAACATGCAATTTGCAATTGCAACAAATCACGAATGACATTTGCTCAAATCACAATACAACAATACACCATTATTTGGACAAAACAGGAATTGTCACAAATAGTTGACGTCATCGTAATTTTGATAAGATAAATGTGTATTAAAAATGTCATTTCTTTTAAATATTATGTGGTTCCCTGAATTCATTTTCCAAGAAATGACAATAAATTTCATGAAGTGAAGAAGCAACAGTGTGGCAATAGATATTTTGATTTTTTTACTTAAATTCAATACAAACTTCGTTACTCGGAAATCAGTCATTACATGTTCATTTTGATACTTTAAAAAATTTATTGTTAGGTAAACACACCTTGATCATTGTTCGAAAAAAATTCTGCTGCTCGTTCTAAAAATCGGCTTGACAATCAAAAAAATGTCCTTTGGAATTTATAATATTTAACAGTAATAACTTGTTTCTCTTGGTTTAATCGAAGATAAATATATTTGTATTTCCTTTATGCGGTATTACTTAGTCAAAGTCATCTTCATACTTTATGGAAAAAATAATGAATTGTCGTGAGGAGAATTTGAACGCAACGGTGCACGTGCAAACTACAGGAGTCTTTTATAGTGCCTCACATCGCAAATGAAACCGATAAACGAACGTTAAAAAATCCAAAATAAATTTAATTGAAAAGACAATGGACAATTAAAAAATTACATTCTCAAGAACAATAGCCTATTGTTTCTTATTTCTTTTTTTCGAGTGATCAGCACGAGTATAAAAACGCCGAGCTTCGCCAATTTTATTTGAGTCAAGTTTTCTCAGCTAAAGACTCCACACCAACCTTGTAACCTATTCCTTAAAAAGTCATTTTTAAAAGTTCCGAGATGATGTTCGTATTGAGTGAACCTCTCGAACGTGAACATATATTCCCATTCCAAATACAAAGTTTTAAAATGTATAAAATAGAGTTTGAGTTTGTTTTGAAGCGAATAATGTATTTGTATTACCAGTTCAGAACTGAACACAATACACTCATTAAAAATGATAATATTTTAAAGTAACAGGCTCCACATGATAAATTTGGCAACATATTTAGAAAATGGTATACAAAGTATTAGCAAAAATAGATTTTTTATTGCACTATTTGAAACAATGAGATATTAACGTTGCGTATTGCAAAAACTTTATTGAAAAACACATTTTATTGCAGCCACTCCTGAAACTAAATTGCAATGTCACTGGCCGATTTAATTATTATTGCCTTGTAATACAAACTGTGTATTGATTCAAACCTATTCAGCAACTTGATCACTCACATTTCAGAAATAAATGTTTCCTTTTGTTAATTCAGAAAATAGATGCAAAAACGTTATCATGAAAAGAATATATTATATCTATGCATGCAAGAATTTCCAATGAAAAGCAAATTTCCTACGGTGATGATGTTGTGGTAGTTTGCAGCACAGAACAATGCATACGCGAACATATTTTCTTTTTTCCATCCCATTTCAATCTGCTGAGCTACTGCTATTACTCTCACCACTTACTGCACATGAGACGATAATGCAGTATTATCTGGTGGCAGCAGGGAGCTACATTATGTTATTATAAACAAGCTATTATTACGCTCATATACATACTTACATCTAATATCATGCCAGCAAACAAGTAAAGTCATAAAAAGCAAGCAAATAGCAGGTTTTATATGCAATATTATTTTTATTTTTATTATGATGGTGTATCTTTTTCCTTGTCTCCCTCTCACACGACTCACTCCTCATCTCTCCCTCATCTCTCTCCTTTTTTCTCTCTCTTCTGGAGAGAGAGATCAATCCATCCATCCACCCAGAAGAGAGGGATGTTGTGATGTTACTAGTGATATAAACATCAGGGGACTCAGTTGCATGACAGATCGAGGCTGAAGAGGCCTTTTCCAGGGATTACTAATCCTTCTCGTTTGAGAATCCCACTTTCATTCCTTTATCTTGTTGATCATGATGATGATGTTGATAATGCTTGTTGTTATGTTATGCCTGCCTTGTTTTCATCCATTTTCTTCTTTGCATAATACTCGCTCGCTCTCTCTCCGCCTGATATTGTTTTGACAAGTACAAATAATACCACATAATACGTGTGTATATTCTTCTGAAACCCATCATAATATTGTCCGATATAAACAAAATAGTTTCCCTATTTCAAGTGTGTAATTTGTATATGCTTTTCAGTAATAATAATAATAATAAATTTGATGTATACAAAAGTTTGCTCATCAACACAAGTTATTTTTTTGCTGTGGGTGTACAATTTGACAGGAGGATAGATAAAGTGAGTGAAGGATTTGTATAATCATATACAAGTCTGATATTAGAATTATTATTCAAGTTACTAGTTTTTTTTGTGTATAGTGATGTTGATGTCGAGAGCAAAAAAGGATGTAGCAAGCCGGTGGAAGAAAGAGAGATGAAGGGGTACATTTGGGATTGCCTTAATTTGATTTTGATAACAAGTTAATGTCGTTGCTACTTTGAGCTCCATGCTCCACTGTCGATTATCCTGATACTTCCATCTCATTTACTTACTTTAATGCTTGTCAAATTGCAAGTACAAGTTGACACTCAAGTGCTTCCTTCTCCATACTTATTTTTATCCAATTTCAGTCAAAATATGTGATTCAACTTGAGCCGTAAAACTAAAGCAAAGTACTTTTGCACAATTACGCATGTGGAAAAGACATAAGCTAAAAACTGTTTTGCAATATTGAAACACTTTTTATTTAAACAAATAAAATTACAATGATGTACAAAATAGTGTAGAATTTGAATGACAAGACATAATTTACTGCTATCCATTTTTTGCACAGTCATCATCGGTTTGTCTGAAGCGCGGAGCCATCAAATTTAACGTTCTTTTGGGCAGCAGTTAGCAGCTCGTTCACACATTCTCAAGTGTTCCCTACCATTGTACTGCATAATAAATGTGGGAAAAAGTAGGGGACTGGACAACCGTCCGTTCTCCACACCATTTACCCATACAATGTTCTCTAAAAAGGTAATAAATATAAGCAGCGTACCAAACACAACACAATAATGTGGGCCACACAACGTGCGTATAGCTCTGTAAATAGGCATATGTGCCTACCAAAATGTATACCAGGTAAAGCATCATCATGCATGATCCTGGTGAATCTTAAATTTCATTGTTTCCTCATTCAAAAACAAAATCATGCCTACTTAAGCTCAAAGAAAAAAAAACATTTTTTTCTGCATGCGTGTAAACACATTAAAAAATACATGTTGACAGAGTCACCGTAAGTGTTAGATTGTTACGTCTTACAATGCCATCGTCAACCATCAAAGAAACGAAGACAAATAGCCTTGGCATCTCCACTCTGAAGAATAAGAATAGCGGCGTTGCCGGCCGAGGTTTCCCAGGATTTGCTTAAGTCTCTGTGTGTAAAAGAGTAAAAAAAAACCAGAGAAGTAGACCAACAATAAATATTGAACAGGTCGATCAAAAATGTATGGCATAATACGATGGTTTCCCTACTGCTTTCTGTTACTGCAAGTAGCTTCACCACTAGTGATCTCATTCACAGTTAGCAGTCTCCATCAAAAGAACACCAATCTGCTGCTACCACCACCACCACCAACCACCACTATCAATCCATGATCAACTATAGCACATCATCCTTTCTTCTTCTTTTTGCTGTTGTTTTTTTTCGTAAAGCTGTTGAGGAGAACTGGTTCTGAGCTTCAGTGAACTTGAAGAAGAAGAAGAAAAAACAAGAAAGAAACAGTTAGCTTTTTTGGACTTACAAACTTAATGTACATTTCTTAATCTGTCTTCTCATTTCTTAGAACTGGTTGTTTGTATTGATTTTTTCTGGTTGGGAGCTAGGAAGGAAGCAAGATAAAAAAACACGTTTGCAAACGTCTGAGGAATATACTAAAAAGGAAACATGTAACACACTTATGTGCACACCAGAGGAGACAGATTATTGGATAATTTTTGAAAATTAGTTTAAGGCCATGTACATCTGTTGGCTTTTCAACTTGATTTTATTCTCTTTCCGCTTTTATCTTGCTTTCAAATTCTATTTACTTGTCTGATTCCACTACTTCATCGTAGAAAATGTCATAACATGTTGTATGATATCTATACTAGAACTTTTACAAACACAAAAATATAAACAGCTACACTTACGATTTTTACTTTCTTTTTTCTATAAAGAAAAGAAACCATGTTTTTCTTAACATTTCCACAGTTTTCTTTGCTTCTTTCTACTTGCTTTCAAAAATAATACAATCTAGTATACTAGTAGTATAGTAGTAGCCCTACTGTTTCTCGTTTTTTTCCCTTCTTCGACACACATGAAAAAAACAGGCATATAGGTACACATAAAATAGAATGGATGGTGGTTTACTTTGGTCTATCCAGCACTCTTTTGTGGATTAGGTGGTCCTAAAAGAAATTATATTAAGGGAAATCTATCCAAGACGTTTCAGTGCTTATTGGATCACGCACCGTCAAAAACCATTACGAAATGCAAGCAAATAGTCAGCAATGCGAGGTGAGTGATGCAGCAGGGGCAAAAGTAAATAAGAAGAAACGTTATCATCATCCTCGTCATCTTCATCCTTCTTCCTCTTTCCCTTCCTTTTTTTCTCTTTCTCATTTTTTACATGTGTCTGTATGTATTTTTTTGTTTCATAAATGTAATACCTCACATGGAACTCTCCTTCATCATCAACATCATTTTTTTGGTGAAGACCTCGAAAAAAAACTTGCCAACAGCCCGCAGTTTAGCTTAGTTAAAGCAGCAGCAGTAGTAGTAGAAGCAGAGTAGAACAAGTGCATATAGACTTTGATAGATATAAGAACGAGTGTACAAGCTAGGCAGACAGAGAGAGTGGTTGTGCGGTACAGTAAAAAGTAATGGCAAGTTGAATGTTAAGAAAAAACTGTAGTAGTAACAGCAGCAGTAGTAGTAGTAGTAGTCCGGGTACATGGTTTTGTTGAGGGAAAGAAGGAAAAAGGGAAAAGCAAAGCCTTCTTCGCCTTGTAAAGTTTTATTGAGCTTCCTCTGACAAAAGCGGATTACCTTCCATTATTATTACCCAAGTGGGTACCCAGCAAAAAGGGGATGCTCTTCCTCCTTTGCTGCCACTACTACTGTTATCTTACTACCAAACTACTATAGTGTTGCTGAAGCTCTGCTAGAGAGCTTAAGGAAAATGTCCAAATGTAAATGAAACAGAGTAAAAAGTGCATGTCATGTCGCTGGCAGTGTTATTTGAAGAGCTGCTACAAAGCGAAAAAGAAACCACACCACGTTAACTTTTTTGCAGTGAGGAAAAAAATAATGTTCATGAGCATTAAGTAGGCAGTAGTAACTACAATGTACATTTTTGTTTCTTGTCTAATTTCTTTGTTTTATCAGGATTTTTTTTATCAACAATGTTATGTATAGAGAGAACAAAAAACACGCACTATGCTAAAACGACATATAGTACAATAGAAAAAGAGAAGGAAAATGTAGTGAAAGTAAGAAAAAAGGCGGATGATGATAATATGCAGCTCAGAACATGCTTGCTCCTCGTCGTCATAGTCGTTATCGTTGATGATGTTGATGGTCCTTAGAAAATGTAATGTGTATTTATAACGATGTAAAATGCAACATGAACATGCTGTATTATAGAGAGAAAAAGAGAACAAGACGTGAAAAAAACACACACACACACACACATTCAAATTTCCCTTTGATAGAAAATTTTTTTCTATGCCTTATTGCAAATTGCTGCTGATGTTTGAAGGAAAATTTGATTTTGCTGTTGTACCAAAGCCTATTACGTTGACGACAATATGATGGTAACTTCAGCTCTGAAAACATATTCTCCTTCTTGTTCTTTCCCTTATAGTTTTCTTTCTTCTTCTTGCCGTGCTTTTGAAGGAAACTGTTATGTACTGGGATATTAGATAAGAATAGAAATTATTATTATCATCGTCATCATTATCGTAACTGGTTGGTTGGCGTCAGGGAATGTTTGGATGGATGCATGAATGAATGCGATATATAAATATACTGCATCACAACACCACACACACCGTCACCACTACCACCACAGTATTACCTATTATATTTACGATGGTGTAAGCAATCAAAATATTTAACAATGGCTATGAAAAAAGGGTTTCTCCCTGCGTACCCATCATCATCATCATCGTCGTCGTCGTCACCAGCAAAACGCTGTTATATTGCACGTATGTAAATACAAGTCTCGTTGTATGCTGGTATTCTTGCATCCAAAAACATATTATGTCTGCGTGTGGAAGAGAAAAAAAGAGAGAAGGTAAACGTCAATAGTGAAATTTTCTCTGCTGTCTGCCTTGCCTTCACGGTTTCTCCCAGAGAGTGAAAGAAAGACAGGCTTATATACTCGTATTTATATATACACACGCTCTACTATTCGCTACTGTTTACTAAAAACCAACAATATTACAAGGAAAAGTGAAGAATACATTTTGTATTATAGACACTCGTCCACGCAAACACGGAATAAAATGCAATGAATAGAAATTCAGAGACGGAGGAGAATTGTAAAAGTTGCTTGGCTTTTGTAAGGACAATGCATGATGAAGCGCTCTGACTGGAAGTGAAAAAAATGTAGTTGTTGTAAAAGAAATATAGTGCCAGTAGCTGGTAGTGCAATAATAGGCAAGTTTCAGTCGTTTTTGGTGGTAGTAGAAGTAAGAGCAGCAGTAGTAGTGGTTGCTGTGGTTATTCAGGGAAACGTGAATGCATGCATTTACTTTACTTGTGTAATGTTCACACAAACATATTTTCTGTTTGTTCTTATAGGTAAGTAGTATTTTTGAATGTAGACGTGTATATTTATATTATGTCTGTTTGGAGAGGAGGAAAAGGAAGGAAGCAGGAGCAGCATCTATCTATTTATCTGCTTTCCATTTCTGCTCCCTTGTAACATTTTCACTCTGCGTGTTTATTTGTGTCTCCTTTCCCTCTCTTATGCGACGGCTCATGAATTATTCATAGCCATTTTGAAATTTCACTTGGAATCGCATCGCTGTATACAAATGTGTGTGTGAGTGTGTGCATGCAACTGCTTTTTCCAATTGGTGGGTAGTAACTAGTATATAGAAATATTACCATAACCATCACCACCACCACTACTGTCATAACCACCAGCATTGCCACCACTACTACTACTACTGCTTTTCCTTCATCATGGTTGTCTTCCTCCTCCTCGTCGTCGTCATACTCAAAACTTATTCTAATGGTATCATAATAGCACAAAAAGATGAGTATTGTTCCACCTACTTCTCTCTCTCTCTCTCTTCTTTTTAGAGAAGAAAATAAATTTGTACAGAACACTGAGCAAGAAGTTTAAGAGGAAAAAGCAGAGTGGAAATGTAGTTATGTGTGCAATGCATTAAGTAGGAAAAGTTGTCGTTCCAATGTATTCATTTAGCCACTATGTGTGTGGTGATGGTGTCGTCATGGTGGTGGGAATAGGAAAACTGAAAAGCTCATGTGTCTAGTGTAAAATCATGTTACGCACACTTTTTTTCTCTACACCTACACATATTACTAATTTTTGTCATATTTCCTGCGATTCATTTTTGTCGATATTTTACCACGTGAAATGACATTCTTGAACTTATTTTTTTGTGAAAGTAAATTTTCACCCACTTATCTTCCACCACGAGACAGTACTTTCAAAAGGAAAAGTGCGACAATATTATCAAAAAATGTCTTAATGCATTTCTCTCCCACTTTTGTACAAGAGTCGGGATCAACTCTCAAAGTTTGAGATTGGTCGCCGGAACAGAAATAGATAAGAAGTGGGAGGAGGACAAGAAGAAGAAGAGCCGAAAAAGTAGAGAGAAGATTAAGTGGTATCACATGCCCAACTTCCCATCTTGCTCTTTATTCTCTTCTCTTTCTGTCTTTCTTTCTCTCTCCCTCGCTCACTGCGCACTCATGTTCCACTTCCACTTTGTGTTCTCTCTCTCTCTCTTTTCTCTTAATCTCACTAATTCTGATTGAATATCCCTGCCTTTCCTACATTATAACTATACCAAGTCAAGATTTATATCTCTGCAGTAATGAATATATAAACATTTTACGCTAATCAACTTTACCATTACCATCCTCCTTCTCTGCTTTCTTCCACATATTTTATCTGTTTGCTCACAAGAGTGTGTATCAAAAAGCCCTGAACTGTCGTAAAACGTCATCATTAAAGCAAAAGACAAAAAGTAAATAATAAAAATGTCCTCTTCTTCAACAACTTTTTTATGAAAGTACTCTGGAAAGAATTGATACCTTAGCAAAAATTATGTAATTTTTTTCTTGTCTGTCCTTCAAAGCTAATTTATTATTATTATTATTACTACTATTAGCATAAATTCCCCTTATCATATTAACCCAATAGACTATAACCACCCTCTCTGTAGATAAACAAACTCTTTCTTTCGTTTTGTATTCACGCAGATAAAAAACAATAGAGCTGC
>JAANSP010002741.1:0-12315 GCA_036850745.1 Homidia socia | reverse complement strand
CATCATGCCACCCTCGTGGAGTGACACATTATGTTCACGTGCAAGAGCAGAAGGCTCTCGAAACGTCGAGAAAGAATTTTGCCATTGCAGTGAATGACACAAAGATTCTACACATTATTCAGGGAAAAAATACACTACGGTTCAAGGAACTAGACTATAGTCGTGGACAAACTCTCAAACATTTTTATACCTAATATTTGACTAAACTACGACTAACAAAAATTATGCTTATTTTAGCACATTCAATTTTTACTCCTGCTGCTTGGATCCAGGACAATGTGTTACTGTATATAATTAAACTCATCACTTGAATATACTGTACACGTTTTAAATCGCGTAGCATAGATCATTTTCTATATGTTATTAAACGTTGTCTTTTAACACAGTTTAGCACGGGCAAGCACGTAAATATCTATGAAAACCCGCTTTTAAAACTCTTGAAATCCATTTTACCCTTCCGTTTCGTTTTTAAAATGAGAGACGAACTTCCAAGTGACCTTAACTGAGTTTATTTTAGTTCTCACAGGTTTATTTAAATTATTAAATTTCGTCTCAAATACTCTCCACTAGTACAAGTTAGTATTTTTTAAATTACAACTGCAATCTCAATCCTGTTATTTTATGAAAGATTTGTAAGAGTTCACGTTATTCCATTATTCTAAATTTTGTAAGAACTTTGTATTTTGGAGAAACATTAAGGTTGTGTGGTGTAATTTTGGCGATGGCCGTTGAAAATTCTGCATTAAGAAGAATACACACATTTGTAAGTATAATAGGAATGTACAGTCATTTTATTTATAAGTCTACATATTTAAATATTCATATAAGTAAAACATTTACAAATACTTGGAAAGCATTTTTAATGATATAATTCTTGTACGTTTCCACAAAATCGTGATACTACACTCCAGCAAAAGAAAATATACATGTTTTTAAACAATCTTTTAAAGATATATTTTATCATTATAATAGAAATATTATAGGTTATATTTAGTTGCTGCATATACGTAAAATCTAATTTATTTGAGGAATAATACATTCTTATTTAATATTTATTTGCTTACAATAAAGGGAAAGTTTACATTTTTTACCCCTTCCCTTTGTCCAATAAACAGTATTCTTTTTTATTTGCTGCTATAAATCCACGTTAACATTATCTAGATCACTAATGTTATCTGGAATAACACTGGTGATATGGATAATTTTTTCCTACTAATTAAACCATGAATGTTATTCTTTGGTATGGCGTATGAGTGTTAAAAGACAATTTAACGGGTCCTACGAGTGAACAAAAACAATTTATTATCAAAATCCGAAGTTTGATTCATTTGTCACGAATCCTCTTCAGCGAAAAAGTGAATTTTTTTCTTACGAAGAAACGAAAGAATGACAAGGACAAATCTGAAACTAATATTACGTTTTAAACTAGAATTTTATCCTATAAAGCAAAGCTAACAAAGAGTCCCAAAAACGATCTAGGTAGTCACGGCCACGCTCTTCCTTCCTGTTCATCAGAGAGATCCTTTCTTTCATAGCATTTTGGATTGCAATGGATTCATTAGTTTCTCTCAAAAGTTTTCGTGGCTCCTAAATGATGCTTTTGGCGTTGTCCCAACTTTTATTTTCGTTACAATTGCTAGAAATTTCAAACATAACTGATTTTTTGACCATGTATATCAATATTTATACTGATCATTATATGCATATTCGTCTATCTACAGGAAGGAAACTTATTTTCAAATCGCAGATTAGAAATATGATGATCATTTACAAACTGAATACAAACTTGAGTTTTTTCATTGAACGTCAAATATTTTATTCGTCTATCTACAGGAAGGAAACTTATTTTCAAATCGCAGATTAGAAATATGATGATCATTTACAAACTGAATACAAACTTGAGTTTTTTCATTGAAGGTCAAATATTAACAATTAGAGGATCCCTAAATGAATTTTTTTTTAAATATAATGATTCCATTAAACAACTGACACGTATATATATTAGAAATCCACAAGTCCTCGCTAATTACCTCAAAACGATCTGATGCAACTCAAAACCCTACAAAGCAACAGAAACTCCGATGACTCAATACGAAGTTTTATAATTTAACTTAAAATAACCCCATATCAGTTTTCCCAGGCACTTATCAATTTAAAAAAATTTGCTCTTATTTAGCTTATATTACTTAATTCTTTATCGTATGTGCATTTAAAACATTTTGCAAAATTAATTAACCCTTAAAAAGAAAAAGCACGCTTATAATTCGATGCATATTTCATATTTCATGTTTCAATTTTTATTACCATCTTCGATTTTACTGAAAGGCAAGTGTCCAACTTTATAAAGCAAACTTGAAAAGTATACTGTAATCTGGTTTTACGATCATCAAAACTGGATATCTTTTAACAAGCAAACTGGCACCGTTTTCTTGAAACACTTGATTTAAGCTAAAAGCGACGAAAGTATTAATAACTTTTCAGACAAATGAAACCGGTAGTTAATTTTCGTACCTTTAAAATTAAACCTTTTCCCTATTAAATTAATTTGTTTCAAAACTCAAAAAATGTGTCTAGTTTCATCCAGTTGGATAAAGATTGAATAAAAAAACATTTAATTTTACAAGTAAAACATTGAATTCATTCCTTAATTTTCAAAATGCTAGTAATATACACAGTAACACACTATTAAGTTAATTTCACATATAAGCTCATTAAAGGAACTTCTTATCATATTTAAGTTCGGTTTTGTTTGTAAGTTTTATTTTAATTTTCGTGTTTCTCAAAGACTCAATTAACGGCATGATTTTTCAGTTGAATAAATGTAACCAGTATTCGTATAAAGTGAATCTTTATAATGTTTCAGTGCCTATCTATACTACAAGAAATGCTCATATCCTAACAACTTACAAAAGTCGCCGCTCGCAATTTAGCAGACATATTTTACTTTTAACGTCGATTTTGAATCTTTTTAAAAACGAAAGATAAAAAATCTGATTTCCTGCAGAAAAAATTGACAAACTCGAATAGGAAAGAGAAAGACAGGCCAATAGGAAAGCTTAAAAATATTTGAGGCAAATTTCACGGATTCTAGTGTCCATCCGGCATTTAGCGTGTGTTATGCACAGATTTTTTACGTATGCAAATATTTTAACTATTGCATCCCTTAAGTCTTAACATCCTTCTGGTTTTGACAGTCCACAGCAGGTAAATTTTACACGCAGCTCTCTTAATTTAGCAGCCTCATGTTTAAGGTTGCATATTCCTTTCTCATTGTATGCAAAAATTGTAACTGCCGGAATTCGTTTTTATACGGAGCAAGCAATTTTGTTGTTTAAAAATAATAAAATCTGATGCATAAATAATATTTGTTGTAAAAATAATGTTCATTTGGACGAAAAGCAACAAAATATTCCGAGAGCGTAGTAAAATGTTTGAGTTATTCATAAGCTACTGAGGAGATTGGTATGCATGCTTTTTAAAGCTGAATGTGTAATAAACTATGCTCGATAGTGCACTTATAGCCTGGTTTTAAGAGTACCATTTAGTTTATTAATAGGTAAAACATTTCAAACATGGATTTTTGCATAGGTAAACGAATGAAAAAACCAGGATTTTTTCCATACTAGGCAAAAGCATTAAAATTACTGGCAGATAGATAGATGAAAAACACTGACAAGAAATTAAATTAATTTAATAGGCAGATTGTTTATTTAAAAGGGCGGAAATAATATTTTCATAAATCGTGTGAGTTTCCATTCATATACTTAAACGAATGTATGTTTTTTTTCGTTTTTTTTTCAAAAAAATTCTGCATGTCATAGTCACCAGTAAATTATTGTTCCATTAATAACTTGTATTTTTAATGACTTAGGAGTCGATCATTTACAGGCTTCTAAAAATCAAGCCATGCTGACTTCTTTTGTTTAATGCAAATCACGTGCTTCCTACTGTGATAATTTGCTTAACACGTTTGTGTTGCGTTATATTAGCGGCTGGTGTATGGCTCCAATGACTTTTCATATTGAGATATATTATATATTGATGGTGAAACCGAAAAACATGGATGACATTTTTTTGTTTAATGCAAATCACGTGCTTCCTACTGTGATAATTTGCTTAACACGTTTGTGTTGCGTTATATTAGCGGCTGGTGTATGGCTCCAATGACTTTTCATATTGAGATATATTGATGGTGAAACCGAAAAACATGGATGACATTTTGAAACAAAAACGATTTATTGCTCAAGCTCTCAGTTACTTACCATATTCATCATCAAGAGACAAAACTGATTGAAATACAGGAAATTAAAATTATATTAAATTAAGATTTTTCATATTGTTCCTCTATTGACCTTTAAATTTTTCATTAGGGTTTAAGTTTTGAATGTTTGAACATGAAGTTGTTATTTTTGTCCCGAGTAGATATTGACTCGACCTATAATAAAAGCTTGATAGAAGCTATTAATAAAAGTAATCGAAAAAAAGTTTAAATATTGTGTATACGCATGCAGAATTCGAGAAAAGTGCAGGAATAAGGTGCTCATAGAAATTCGCTTTTTTAAAATTGCGATCTATTTCTGCCTTTAAGTTTAGCTTTCAAGGAGGTGTGGTGTTCCTACTGACCTAAATTTAGGTCATTGGTGTCACAGGTTTAGCTGACTTTAAAATAGGTCTATGGAACCAGATTTAAAAAACTCCACAAGTAACAGTTAGTACATTTTGTTTATGATTGTAATTAAATTGATTTGATTGATTTTTTATGAATCCATTATGTTCCAAATTCTTCTTTACTTTACAAAAACTGCGCTTTTTGGGAAACTATTTTTGCCATGCGCAATTTCGTAACTAGTTAAAAATCCTCAGCGTAAATAAAGTTTCAAAGTGGCAGTTGAAAATCCATTTCATATGCTGGGTAACTGACATTGTATTTAAAATAATTACAAAACTCATTGTCTGATTCTTGAGTATCCGCTCTCGGTAAGTTGGAAGTGTTAAAAATTGAGTATTTTGTGTTTTTGTCAAAATTGTAACTTCTGTTGATACCAAATAAAAGGCTTATTTTTTTCTAGCAGTGAAACTGGTACGAAAATCGCATGGATTTCATCGGCAGTTTAAGAAAGGCAGTACCCAATCTAAATGCTCCATTGCTCCTCTTCAAAGCCATCAAAACCAAACACTGGGACAAAGCAACGCTGAGAACACTAATCCATCGTCAGTTGTGGGTTCTCAACAGAATTCCTGGAAACTGCAAAATATTCCAGCCAAGCTCTTTGCAAGATCTCGCATTAGAAGTGAATGCAGATAAAAGATGCTTTTTAATGTGGTTCACAGCTCTGAAGTTTGCCAATATGACAACTTGCATCCTAAAAGCATTCACAATTTTTAATGCTTTCTTTGGCGAAAATTCCCTGCTCAGTGCCGACCAGCAGCTTCTGATGGCTGCCAAATTTATTTCTTTTTTGTATATTCTCATGTCGAATAATTTCGTATTGTCAAAATATCAAGAATTTGTCAACGTTATCAACAAAGTTTGCCTTCTCTTTGACATCAACGACTGCCTCATCATGAAAGTAGTTTGTAGTTACATGCCCATTTTCAGCGTTGTCGTAGTGGTCCTGTACAGTACTGTAGTTGCCATAAGTGGTTACGAGTTTTCTGTTGCACTGCCACTCACTCTAGATAAAATATTTTTCATTCTGATGCAATTAGCTTTGCTTACTTTTGAGGTTTATAGTTTTACACTGTTCATCACATTCACAATATTTATCGTTCCATTTGGCATGTTTCTTAGCTACATAGCAACCTATTATGCTTTAGAGAATCTGCTTTGCTCCACAAAAGAAGTAAATAGCTTGAGCTCAAGGTCAATGTTGTCGCTGCTGAAGACTTACCGTCATCACTTTTTATTTACGGGTATAGTTAATGATTGCTTTCAGCAACCGTTGGCACTCCCATCGTTGGTGCTGTATATGTTAACTATGATAGTCTACGGAGCCTTACTTGTGAATAGCAAATTTGTACAGAGCGCATCGGCGATAATAATCTACTTTACCGCTGTCATGCTAATAAACTGCTATGCATTTGCGCTTATTGGCTATACGTTTCCAAGTAAATGCAATAATGTTAGTTGTGAAATTCTATGTAATTTGAAATGGTTGTTAGCTCACATGAAAGAGAGCAGTTCAGCTATTAGGTTTAAAGAGAGTAAGCGCACGCTGAAAGCTTTTACCGCTGTCAAGTTTCGATTTGGGTTTGACAACTTTTACGAAATGTGCACTCCGCTGGCCATCCTGTTGTTTGTAACTGAAAAAACTATCACTATTTCTCTTTTGTGGTGACCAGTTTAAATGTGTCTCAAAATTTGTGTGCAATCTCAAAAAGTTATTGCAGAAATATTTTTTTTTGCTTTTTGCTGCTTTATCCGCTATGTAAATTTTGTGTCACGGAAACCAAGCATTTTAAAGATACACAAAATAAAATTTAGCATTTAAAATTGAGCACCTACTTAAGCATATGGGATACTTCAATTTCGTAAAGTTAAAGTTTTCGTATCCACACAAATAATTAAAGGCATAAAATGTGTGTAATTTTGTAGTTTGTGGTGCTGCTTAGCGTCTTTTAAATGGAAAAATGCGGTATTTTGAAATTTCTAATTGCAAAATATTCCTGCTTCCAAAGTTGTAGAGTTTATTTTAATTTTAATTGTTCTTTGGTATATCATAATGTGTCAATTTTAGTTCAAGCCAAATTTGTAAGTGGAGGTGACGGCGACGGGCTTATCAATACAAAGAAAGGAGAAAATTCTGTCAAGTAGTAAAAGTCAATAAATGTTGTCATCGTATGTTGTTTTTGTGAGTATGTCATACGCCATCAAGCAAATGTAAAATTATTGTAAAAAATATTTGACAAATTTCACTAACTCAAAAAAACTGACAGAAAATTTATTAAAGAAACATGTTATTGCAAACATTTGAACTATAATTTCAGCTCAAGCAACTAAATGTTTTTAACTTATCATATCATATTTTCTCCGGTTAGGCTTATAAATTCTAAAAACATTGCTAGTATTCGGGTTTAAGCTCCTTTAAAAAGTAGAACCGACAAAACAAAAAGCATGCGTGTTTTTGCAATTGCCTGCCCGAATTTTTCATGTCATGTTCTATTTTACTGAAATGTAGCAGTCCCTAACTGTGTGAATATGGAAAAGAAGCCTGACGCTCATTAAAATTAAATAATTTAACCAGCCTGTTGGTGCTGTTCTCGTAAGATATTGGCTCTAAATCCAAAGCGACAAACTTATTCATAACGTTTTAGAAAATTAAATCGAGTCCAAATGAATTTTTATCGTCGATCATAATAAAAAAGCGCCTGAACTAAAAATACTTAAACTTGGCATCTACAAATCGTAGAGAAAAACTGAAAGTACCACAAGATTCCCAGTATTCACATTAAGCTAGCAAAATCGCACTATAGACACATTTATAACAAACTGATTGATTAAATTTAAATTTACTGATGACTGAGCTGAGCTCGGACGTTTGAAAAAATCCACCACAACCTGGACTCTTAACTTGTCATATATTTACTCCATTTAGGCTTATAAATTCTAAAAGCATTGCTCTTATTTGGGCTTCAGCTCATTTAATTTGATTCATGATCATATCTGCATATAACATCTTTAAAAAGTAGAACCGAGAAAAGAAAAAGCATGCATGTTTGTAAAATTGCCTGCTCAAATGTTTATCATTTTCTATTTCACTGAAATGCAGCAGTCCCTAATTTTAGAAAAGTAGCTTGACGCTCATTAAAATTAAATATTGTAACCAGCCTGTTGCCGCCGTTCTCGTATAAGATGTGATTCACTGATCGGATCCATAAAACCTTCTTCCACACCGGACGGAATCCATACCACAAAAGTATATAAAAAGTCGCGATCAATAAAAGATTGGATACATAAATTTTAAGTACATACCAACCTTCTGACACAATTCAATTTTTCACACTGGACCTTTTTCCTAAACCAAGTATTCATAAAAATGAATGAGCGCCAAAAATGTAATAATATGCTCACATAACTTAAGTTTCTTAACCAGTTAAAGCTATCAAGAATTTGTCAAAAAAGCCAATCAAAAATAAATTATACAGATTGATAATCTTAAGAGGAGACAACGAAATGTCAACAAAAGCAAAGGAAAAGAATATTATGTTTAACGTTTAAATTTTAGTCAAATTCTCATTTGTAGCAAGCAGCATATGTACATTATATGTTATGGTTTTTGAAGTACCAAAGATTACAATTTTATTTGTTTTATTTTAACTACAAATTATTACAATGTTCGTTTTGGTTCCATCCATAATCTAATTTTTCTGTCAACCATAATTATAATTTTGTTTTAAATATTACAGTTTAATGCCCTTTTTGTGTAGAGTAAAAACACAATTTCAGAATTTTTATATACCATTGTCTTTAATAGTCTCTCGATCAATCATGAAGATTCGTTAATCATTAATCTTAATTATTAAGAATCGTTAAAAAAATTTAATAGATCAAACGAGTTTATAAAAAGACTATGACAAACAATGTGAATGTGTATTATAATTGGAGGCTTTATGAATACTGTACTTCTGGAAATTTTGATTTTGGATCCAGGTTATAATGTTTGTGAAAATTTATGAACTTCGACTTTTATGGAAAGCGACTTTTTATGCATGTATGAATTATGGAAATTTGTCGTTATGACCGGCAAAATTATGGATCGGATCCGTGCACCTAAGATGTCAGCTTTTAGTCTACATCGACAAAATTATTCATAACGCTTTAGAAAATTGAAATCAAGTCCAAATGAATTTCCATCCAATATTTTAAGCAAAAATAGGTTTGTTCTCCATCAAGGTTCCAAAAAGCTTTTGTGTGCATACTTTATTCGCAAACACATTAATTTGAGATGAGTGTGTCGAGTATTTGCAGGCGTTTCCACAAACTGAAAAAAAACATGCTTGCTGCCTTTGCATGGTATTTACCCGTGATTTTTTGCAAGCCACATTTATACTGGAATATTAACGTAGAAATATTCCCTATACCAACTATACGTTTAAAGGAGCCCAATAGTTGCAAGCAGTTTGCACGGCAGACACAGTATGTTACTGGACAGGCTTAAGATTCATTTAAGATAAGTTGTAAAAAGATGTGACCTTTACTCAGCTTCTGCCAATGTTTCGCTTTTTTACATGAAATGGTTGTTAAATAAAACATGATTTGAATTATTATCCACAAATTTCTACTTGTGCACATATTCTTGCAATGCTTTTGATATCTTTTATTTTTCTTGGTGGCCAGTATGCTTCCAACTTATTTTCCTAAAGCTTTACACCTTGACATTTAAATTCTTTATTAGCGTTTGACATTCTGGTTTTGACCACGTGTTGGTATTGATTACTCGCATAATTGAAGCATTATGCATGTTTTTTATAAAAGTTAATCGAAAAAGAGCTAGAGCATCGCAAATGTGCAGGATTTATTCGTAGCGCACAGGAAATAACTTCTTCAAACGAGAAAGTATAATCCCGAGAAAGCATGCAACCATTTTGAAATATTTCCAAGTAACCCCAGTCCAAATCACTGGCACTAGCTGTCATAGGTTTAGTTGAATTTTGAATTTTCCTTTTTCAATCGCACCCCGCAATACGCCAAAAGTAAAATTAAATGTTTTTTGAACTCTAGTTGCAATTGAAAGTGTTGATATTTGAAACCATTTCAAAACAAAAAGCCGCCAAGTTCTAAACCACAAAATCAAGGAAGCTCACATTGAATTGAAGTCTCAAGAAAAAATCCTTACGTAGAATTAACCTTCGCCATTTATTTGTAACTTATCTTCTGACTCAGAGCCTGTGAACCAAAAGAAGACAATATATATTGAAGACAAGTTGATGTTGAAAAAGAGTGCATGGATGACATTTTTAAAACAACAACAATTTATTTAGCAAAAATTCCGAACAAAAAAGGACGGGTTCCAGGAGTTTAAACAATAGGTTAGTGTAGAGCGGTAAAATTGTAGTATTTATTATTTTTGTGCAAGTATATTTACCTTTTATATTAACAGAAACAAACTTTTTTCTAGCTGCAAAACTCGGGTCCGAAAATTTTTTGGAGTTAACCAGCAGATTCAAAAGTGCAATGCCGAATCTAAATGCTGCATTGCGGAGCATCAAAGCTTTCAAACACAAACATTGGGACCAAGCAACGCTAAGGACGCTAATACTTCGTCAGTTGTGTGTCCTCAACAGGATTCCCGGAAGCTGTAAAATTTTCCAGCCCAGCTTTTTCCAAAATCGCATTGTGGACGTGAGTGCAGATACAAGATGCTTTTTAATGTGGTTTACGACATTAAAATAGCCAACCTGGCATACTGTGTGCTAAAAGCATTGGCCATTTATCATGCTTTCTTTGGAAAAAATTCCCTCCTTAGCGTGGACAAGCAGTTTCAGATGGCAGTAAAATTCATTGTTTCCTTGTGCAACCTCATGGCCAATATTTTTATCCTTTCAAAATATCAAGATGCTGTCAATGTTATCAACAAAGTTTGTGTGTTATATGACGTAAACGAATCCCTGATCATGAAAGCAGTTTACAGTTACACGCCCATCTTCACCGTTGTCGTTGTGGTCCTATACAATACTGTAGTTGTGGCAAGTGAGTACACGTTTCCAATTGCAATGCCTCTCACGCTAGACAAAACATTTTTCGCTCTGATGCAATTGGTTTTGTTTTCTTTCGAAGCTTATACCTTTAGTTTACTCTTCCCCATTGCAAGGTCGGTATTTGTCGGTTTACATGGCATGTTTCTCAGCTACATTACAATTTATTATGCATCCAAAAATCTTTATAGTTTCACAAAAGAAGGGAACGGCTTAAACCCGGCATCGATTTCATCGCTGTTGAGGACAAGCCAAATGCACTTTTTGTGTGCAGGTTTGGTGAATGATTGCTTTCAGCAACTGTTAGCACTTCCAGTCCTGGTGATTCATATGATGGGTATGGTATTCTATGGGGCCGTTCTTATGAATAAAACGTTTGTGCAGAATGCGTCGTCGGGAACAATATACTTTGCGAGTCTAAATGTGGTAAATGCTTATATCTTTGGACTGGTTATCTATTGGTTTCCATCGAAAACTAACTCTATTAGTTGTGGTATTAAGAGCAATTTGAGATGGTTGTTGTTCCTGAAAGATAGCAGTTCAGCTGCCCGGATGAAAGAGAGTAATCGCATGTTGATGGCATTTACAACTGTTAAGTTTCGATTCAGTTCAGTCAACTTTTATGAAAGATGCACATCATTAAATATTCTGTAGGTCTTAACTGAAAACACAGTCACAATTTCTCTTTTGTGGTGAAAAAATTAAATTTGTTGCATAAATTTTGTATAATTTTCTCAAAAATGAGGAGCGTGCTTCTACAATTTCTATAATATCATGTGCACTTACTTATGTAAGATAACATACTTTTAAAAGTTAGGTTACTTTAGGTCCTAAAGTTTAGGCCCATATACTAGACATATCAAGCTCCATTATGCACAAACGATCCACAATATACAATAGCAAAAATTACACAACGAAAAAATTGAACGTCTTTATAATTATTTGCTGGAAAATTCTTTGAAATGTAAAAAAATCCACTTGTAAAGTAAACAATCTAACAAAATATTACAGCATTTTTATCATGAAATAGTTTTTAAGCAGCTTATTAAAATTTATTCACCTAGATGTTTTGTCACCTGAATCTCATTTTAAATCCCAATCAATTGTGCTTGTTCCACCTAGCTGAACTACCTTCCTCCACCAGAGTACTTAGTATTTTAATTGTACATTGGCAGTAAATAAGAAAAAGCTGAAAAATATTACAGAATGATTACATATTTCATTTTCGTATTCAACATGCCGAAGGAATGGTTGTCTGATGAGGAAAATAAAAGCAAAAAGTATCAAAAAATTTTCATGACCATCAGGTCAAGTAAACAATTGAAATTTTTGCAGTGTTCGAGTATAGAAATTCCTCTTTTATAATCCTGTTTCATTATCGTGAAACATGGGCTGTTAGTTCACAACGACAAAGTTTTTCATAACGGTTTAGAAAAACAAAATCAAGTTTTTTTTCATCCATTTATTTCAAAAAATAGGTTTGTTTCTCATCGAGGTTCTTAAAAGCTATATTGGGTATACTTTATTCGTCGACATATTAATTTGAGATGAGTGTGTCGAGTATTTGCGGGCACTTCCACAAACATGCCCGCTGCCTTTGTATGGCATTTAACCGTGATT
>JAANSP010002740.1:0-12315 GCA_036850745.1 Homidia socia | reverse complement strand
AGGAAAAGAATATTTTTATCTGATTTAGCTTTCATTTTTAACCAGCGTAGAATGGATCACTTCACATTTTGTGTTTTAAAGTTAGTTTTGACTAGAACAAGTAAACAGCTAATAAAAGTACAGATTTTATGCAATGGTGATTTTGCATCAAACAAGTAGATTTTGTCCTAAGTATAACTCGACTGATGATGAAACGTCGTGTGAAAAGAAAATGTTTCGTAGTTTTTCAGAAATACCTCTGACAGTAAATTTCTTCAGAGTAAACAAGGTTTTAAATTAGGTGATTGTTGCGTATGACGGATTAATCATGGTTAAGAACGCTGAATCGAAATACTATTATGTAGCTAGTCATATGTCATGTAATTAATGGCGTGTTTGTAATACTTGTGATGATAAAATAATAAGCCTAAATTATCTAGTATGTATGCATATATAAAAAAATATACCTATATATTTATAAGCTGTTTGAATATGTCAATGTGACCTGGAAATTGGATCAATTTTTATCAGTATCTAATTTTTGTAGTTTTGATATAGAAAGAAATTCAACTGCAAATCGGTATCAAAATTGTATGGAAAATTTTTTCTCGGACAGTCTCTGAGAATCTTCCACGTGATCATCTTCATTGTGCTAAATGCTATTTTTATCACTGTAATTAATACAATTTTTGAAGAAGAATCACAGTTTTGGCTACTCAGATGTCGATGTACAAATTACTACCTAATAGTAAATATTAGGTACATGTTTTTCATTGTGCGTCGATAATTGTCGACGCAATTTACGAGGTAAACTCGATTAAATATTGGATTAATTAAAANTTTGGCTACTCAGATGTCGATGTACAAATTACTACCTAATAGTAAATATTAGGTACATGTTTTTCATTGTGCGTCGATAATTGTCGACGCAATTTACGAGGTAAACTCGATTAAATATTGGATTAATTAAAAATACTTTTACAATTATACTTATATGATGTGTCTGTACCGCATTATATGTTATATTATAGTTGATAGTAGTACATAATACTGTAGCTCTCGTTGATTTGTTATAAACTTGACTTTCTCAGTGTAATAAAAAATGTATAAAAAGAAAGCACATAAAAACAAAACAAAAAAACTTACAGTCCATCCACAGCCTCGACATAATCATAGTCCAGTCCAATGATTTGCATAGTATTTTGCATCTTTACCAAGCGATCGGGTCGCCGCTTCAAGTTTATCATATAAACCTTATCAAAACCTATTGTTGACGGTATTATTTCGGGTGCCAGAAACTTTTGTATAAAAAGAAAGCACATAAAAACAAAAAAAAACTTACAGTCCATCCACAGCCTCGACATAATCATAGTCCAATCCAATGATTTGCATAGTATTTTGCATCTTTACCAAGCGATCGGGTCGCCGCTTTAGGTTTATCATGTAAACCTTATCAAAACCTATTGTTGACGGTATTATTTCGGGTGCCAGGAACTTTTGTAAAAATGGGGCCACTTCCAGTGGAGGATGCCAATAACCTGAGGTGATTAACATTTATGATAAAAAGTATGAATTATTGTCTTTTAGCTGAGATTAAACAAATGTAATCTATCTAGTAAATCATATAAACAGGCTTCTTACTTGCAACTTCCACTCGTAAATTAACCATCTGCTCATAATCAATTTTCAATGGAGATTGGTCATCCAAAGGTGCCAAAATATAGCCGTACTCCAAATCGTTACAAATTTCCATTGTGATATTGAGCCTTCTCGCGTTTTCTGCAAACAGGATCATGTCGTCCTCTGGAATGGATTCATTAAATCGCTCAAAGGAGGGGATAACTCTTGGACGAATGTCCATTAACACGGCACTGTTTATAAGTGGTACAGGGAAGCATCCAGTTTTGCCTCGCTCTATTATTTTTTGTATACTCATCCGTCCGCACGTAATAATAATTTTCTATTCCTCCCCAGAAATTACTATACATTCCACCCGAAAGGAGCATGGGCGCCACCAATGGTTTTTCTTTCATTACTAGATATTTGAGTGTCTGATTATTGATGATAAAGGCATCTGCGTCCAAAAACTGTCAACAGAAAAGGTGATTGTTTGTGCAGATTAAAATGAAAATTTTAACAAGCATTAATAATCTCTTTCACATTTGTGTAAGGAGATAGCAAAGATAAGATTTTTTACCCAAATGTAATCAGCCCAAACTTTCTTTGCCAACTTAATAGCTTCCTCTTTCAGTCTTATAACGTGACGAAACCTTTGTGGGGTCCAGGTCACAGGGCTTTCACCTTGGTCCGGTTGCCTTTCAGGAGGAGAATCCGTGATAGAAACCGACACAGAATGATACTTTCCCCACTCACCAACTTCCTTTTCCCATGTTCGTAGAATGTCAGGAGTAGCATTGATAGAAACTGACACAGAATGATACTTTCCCCACTCACCAACTTCCTTTTCCCATGTTCGTAGAATGTCAGGAGTAGCATCCTCATTATGGTCACTTTTAATCCTGTTTGTATAAATAGGGGTGAAGATTAATTATTACTGTGCTTTGTATTAAACGAAATTATATAAAAGTCACATATATCATTTTTAAATTTTGCTGCGTACCAAATTGCAATTCTTCCTTTTGGGTAATCCAGTCTGTCAATAAGAGTTAGAAAGTACGGTAAAGTGTGTGCTTTGTTGCGAGCAAGAATCGCGATGAACACAGTCGGTTCTAAAAGGCCATTGTTGAAAGGGGTTGTTTCATTTGCATAAACGCTTTCAGCTTCTGGAGGAACTAGATGCCCACACTTTTGACCCACAATTATTGTTGTGACTAGATCAGGTGTAAAACACTGAGTAGTGAAGCACTACGTTAAATAAGCTGCTTCGAGCCATTATAAAATGGATAAACCTGAGATTCCAAATTGCAATAAAATGCGTTGAACAATACTATCTAATTATTCTAATAAAGCTTCCAGGAAATGGGGTTTTAACACTACGCTTTAGCCACGCACATTATTACTGGTAAACGTTCCTCGTAATGCGCCTCACTGAATGAACATTTCTGGTTTGCTGGCCGATAAGAACATTTTGATGACACTTTCAAAAGGAAGAGCGTCTAAATGGAGTTTTAACACTACGCTGTAGCCACGCACATTATTACTGGTAAACGTTCCTCGTAATGCGCCTCACTGAATGAACATTTCTGGTTTGCTGGCCGATAAGAACATTTTGATGACACTTTCAAAAGGAAGAGCGTCAGTCAGTTAACTTGCAATACAAATTATGTACTGCAATGCTTACATGCTTGTTTGCATGTATGGGACAATAAAAATAAGGTTGATCCAGATGAACTTTATCAATGACAACCTCTCAAAATGCTTTTTACAGTTGACAAAAATGAATTGTACAACTTTACTTGTCAACGTTTAATACACAGAGTAGTTTTTCATGATACAAGAGTGTAGATGAAGTTTTCTTTCACTGTGTCATCCAAGATTATTGACTTGAACTGCATTCTCCAAACAATTTGCTTTTACAGTGTATATAAATACAGAAATAGTTTATTTATTATGTGCTTTATGGCATTATATGAACACAACGTGGTTTGACACAGCGACTTAATTGCATTGCTCTTTACATTATTTGTAGACACACGATAAGCTTTTGGAGACATTTGTATGGAATGTTTTGAGCTTTTGCTGTACTTTTCTCATTAGATATAGTACAAAAATACAACAGTATCATCTGCGAATGCCGCCTACACTGTTTGAGTCCATCTTCTTAAGATTACGTTATCTTACGTCGTGTGCTTTGGAATAGGAATGCTTGTGCGTGTATTCATGTTCACTCTGTAAATAAAAGGGTTGAATGGAATGAGGAAGGGAAGGAAAGGAATATACCACAAGAGAATAATGGGATGTCGGACCAAACTCTTGCCGATATAGGTTGTGCATCTCTCCACACAATTTTCTCTATCTGATTTACTTTTTCTGCTATACAGTGAAACTGATTTTATGAGTTTGAAAACTTCATTGGATTTACAAAGAGGATAAATTGTACATAAACATTGCATTCTTTCCATAGTTCTCCTTTTCATGCAGACAGTTTTTAATATTAACCATAAGCAATTTCATTTTTTATTCCATCAACCTTATGACCCATTAGTAAAAATAAAATGGCATTTTAACGTATGCATTTACAATGCTACGGTTTTCATAAAATAAATGCTAGCATTTCTTTCCAATATTCCTCCATTTTCTCATCATTTCATTTGTTATCTCTATCTTTTGAATTAAAATAAAGTCAAAAGAGTCAATCATGTAATAAATAAATGACTGGAATATACCACCTCATAGAAAGAGAAAACATTATATTATTGCTCACTGTAAATGTCTAATCATCGTGAATCGTGTTGCAATTGGAGTGTTGTGTACAATGTTTGAAGGAGAAAAAATATTTAAGAGAATGCAAAAAGGAGAACGCGTTGTATAAACATTGAATAAGAAATATTACAAGCAAACGTGTAGATAGAAGTGGAAACTGAGAAATACGATAATCTTGAAGAAGGAAACAGGACGCGCGGAGAATGAGTGATTATTATTATTTTTTATGAAAGAGTTGATGGAAATGTTGAGTATTCCCCTTTCTATTGCTGTGAATATTCTACTGAAAATGGATAAACTAAACTATAGCTTCTTCGACAACATCATATTTCTTTTTTCACAAGTCATGACTCATGAACATTTTTGTATGCCAACATAAATGAAACTTGTATTCAAAAAAGGAAACCGAATTATGTTTACGAAGAAATAAGTTGGAAAAAGTGGAACGAAAACTAGAACACACAATATTATTTCTTTTTATTTGATTTTATTAATGTTATTATTTTCATAACGAAACTCAACAGCTACATATATATCTATTATCTATACATTTAATTATATATTTTGTTTCTAATAAATGTGCCAATGTGGCAAACAGACTTACTGGTTAATAATACTGGGTTATGAAACTTAAACCGAAATTTGTTAATTGAAAAAACATAAAGTCTTGTTTTATTGCAACTTATAATAATAACAGTAACGGTTAACATTGACTCTCGACATCACTTTTGGTTAGTTTTGGTAAAATAAGAAATGTAAACCTTAAAAATAGAGACGAAACACCTAAGTCAAGTAATTAAAAATACATAAGTTGGCATTAATATCCTAACGGTTAATACATCAATAGATAACAACTAAATGAGTATAATAACATTGTAATTATCGAGATTTACATAGGTACGTAGCTTATAATTTGCCAATATGTATTTCACAGGTTTTTTTGTCAAATTAACACTGGCAAAGCGATAGGGTGTTAACACTCGCCAAAAATACATTCATTTCAGAAACATTCATATCTATTGAATTAATACGTGATTGAAACCACAATTAAAAGTACTAATTACTATTTACCCAGATAATTTCCTTTTCTGATTCCTTATCACAATGCAATTTTATGTTTACTAATCAAGGCCACTGCGATGTATGATTTACAATAATTTCTCTTCCATAATATTTTAAGGCATTTTCAGAAAGCTTCTTAATAAGATTTCAACTTACTAGCAAATTGAAATAGTAGAATCTTGAAAAAAATAGTAGGTCATGCTTTCGTTTCGGGGTTACATATCATATAGGTATATGCCTATTGAAATCTTTACACAACTATACTTATCATTCAGGTTCCTGCCCTTTTGTTAAAATAGAGACATTTTCTTAAATTTAAGGAGGCATTTATAATATACTTCAATGTTGAAAATTATTATACAGGTATTAAATACATTTTTTTCTTCAAAAATTATAGGCTAGCTAATTCATAAATATAGAACAACATTTTTAATAATATCAAGTAGAATTTCTTCCAATCGAACGTTAAAAAGAAAGGATTTTATCGGATATTTACACACGCGCAAGCATTTATGGATACAAACATGTTAAATGTTGTTGCAAGTTATGTGACCAGTTCCAACTGCTTGTATAATAATAATAATATCGATGCATGCAGCAGATTACAGGCTAGCAAAAAGCAACCGCAAGCGAATGTGGAAAAATATAAGGGCACGGTACAATCATCACTGTCATAATATTATTAAGTATGCGTACGATAAGGTTTCAATGATGGGAAAAGTAACAAATATATATTTTTTTTTCTAATCTGACAGTAAAGAATTGCTTCCAATATTTCGAATACATAATCATTAGGGTTGACGATGACGAAAAGACACCGAACCACCACATATCTTACACTTTACTCGTATTTCATTAGACTTCCTTTCAGCTTGCAACCAATGAAGCATTCAAAAGTAATGTTCTTGTACGCAGACAAACATGTTCATTTATCATACATGCATACATAATATAATATTATTATTATTTCTATTGCACAAAATTGTACTGCTGCTGCTGCAAAAATAAAATCTCCCGATAGGATGTTAAGATCACTAGCTACACAACATAATCATCATGTTTACTTTTCTTCATAAATTGAAACATCTTTTTTTTCTCCTCTTTTTTTAGCTATGTTCCACGAGCCGTCGCTTTGCGCGACTGTTGGAATAGCTGCCTCGGGATTCTGCAACTGAAAGAACCCACTGCCTGTAGCTGACGACACAAAGGATGGAGTAGAAGATGACAAGTGAGGCAATAGAGACGAACGTCACTGTAATCACCAGTCGATCCAATTTCCATTCAAACAGAAAGGGAACGGGTATCCACGCAATGTGCACGCAGAGACTGAGAAAAGTCATCAGAAGCCAGCAGAGCGTTCCGCGTGATGCTTCCTGTATGTGTACAATGAAAATAATGAAATGTTTACAACAACAACAAATGACATGGATTTGGAATAAGGAAAAGCCAACAGAGTTGATTATGCTGATAAATTCTTTTGGATTTGCATATATTATTTTTTTCTTTTTGCCTTTTGTCCCTCTAGCCTAATACATTGACTTGAAAAAGAAAACAAGAAATAAGAGATGTAAGATATAAAAATAGATAGGTGAATAGTGAATACATTTTCTTTACAAATGACTCAGTTATTCATGACTTGTCTATACGGTATAATATTATTGAAAATGATCATAAAAAAGGTTCGAGGAGAAAAAAGATCTTTGCACTGATTTCATTACAGTGTGTTAATGTTAACACACAAGGAAAAAACTTTCTTTGCTTTTTCAAGATGGGTTTGGCAGTTATTCTGATACGATGCAGATTTATTGCTTACCTCCCAAGTTCCATACAGCATGATGAAGCTGGGGATTGAATGGAGTGCTTGTATTGTGATGGTAGCGATTAGCAGGATTTGATAGGCTGTAAATGTTACATTAAAACACAATATTTTCATGTTTGCACATAGTATATTTTCTCTCAACGATGCTTTGTGTCATCCTCTTGCATTCAAACAGGTTTTTCTCGGTATCATAACAAGCTTGATGTATGGCCTATGTGGAGCATATTGCAAAAAGTTACGTAAGTGATAAAGTTTAAAACTTACGGTAAGGGTCCTCTGGTGGCTCAATCCATCTCAAGTGAGGAACATGCAAGAGTAATACTAGAAGTAGAGATGCAGTGATAAGAAGATCGTAAACCTGTAAAAGTCATGCATATTTCATCAATAAAAAAATTTGCATTTGTGCAGGATTATTTTGTTCATATTTACTTTTATACAATATTTTTTTAATATTGGAGATGTGCCGCTGAAGTTAAAGTTTTTATATGAGCATCAAGGTTAAAATGTGAAATCTATCATACCATGGATAGAATGGCGAAATACTTTGCTCCTGATCGTAGGTCGAGAAGGCCACAGCAACTGTTGACTAGTGTCATGTTGATTATCTAAAATGTCGAATTAGCCAAAATCGGCAACAGGATTGCACTTTTTAATTCCAACACTGAGATAGCAAATTAAAGCTATCCAACAATGAACGGCTTGTCTTGACAGGTACAGTTTTATATCGTGAACAGGAAAATGTATTATTAACAAGTCAGAAAATATCCTTGCTCATTATTAGTCACCACTGCACAGCATGTCCTGTTTAAGTAGAAAAATAGCAAACCGGGCGGATGAAACAATTTTGATATTAAAACAACGAGCAACCCATTCAATCACTCTCTTTCCGTCGTCTTTACTTTAGCGCTGCGCATAAACTTTTGGTAGGCGATGGCGCATAAAATGTAAACTGTAGCTCTCAATTTATGTGTATGTATAAAATTGGTTGCGATTAAAATGAAAATCGTATATAATCGATAGAGAAACTAGCCAAATTGCGTCGTGTATTCTTTTGTTGTTTTGTCAGATTGTATTCATAAAATACTGTCAAGAGAGATAATGAATTTCGCTATCGCCACTATTACAGCAAACAACACAATTATCTGCAAAATGTCACACATGCACTCTGAAAAAAAGAGTCTAATGGAACACACACACACACAGCTTAAAGCTCTGTATATAATCTCACTCCACAACTTGTTATCACATTTGGTAGTGCTCAAACTGTTTTATACACACGGCATTTTATCATAAAAATAATGCTGTTGCTGATGGACGAGACGCAAAAAAGTGTGATTCATGCAAATGACAATGATTACCCTTATTAATCTCAATCTTTCAGACAATTTCTCACAGATTTCTTTTTTACTCATTAAATGTTAATTTTAATGACAGACCTCCTTCTATAACTGTACGCTGTTGTTGTAAAGAAAATGCGAAATGCATTTGAAAATGATTGTCACAGAGAGACACACAAGAAACCACTGTTGAAGCTCCGACCGTCTTCGTGTGTGCCAGCGTTTTGGTATGTGCAAGCAATGCGATTGTGGCAATAGTAGTAGTAGTAAACCTTGGCATAACATGCGTACGAATTTGTAGTAGCACACGATGAGAACGATGAAAAGCATGAAATTTTTCTTTCTCGTGTTTCCTTTTAAAACTAGAAGGATTATAGCAACATATAATAATACATGGCTTAATGTGCTTATACCCAGAACCTAAAGCGTTTTGTTGAACTAAACTAAACACTTATTACATACATATACACCAGGATGAAAAGATTATAGCGTATCGTAGGAGGAATGAGATATGTGCACATATATAGAATTTTCTTTATTCTTATCTTTTTAAAGGTACATGCTGTGGTAGTAAATAATAATAATAATGCTATTAGAGAATATACGAATTTGTTTGTGAATTTGATGAAAAAAAAGATCTAGGACTGTTTTTCTGGCTAATAATGCCAACCACAACATTGCCTCTTTTTCTGTTCTGGTTCATACATTATTATTTTTATTATTAGGTTCGAATGCTCATGAATTTTACACAAGGTACATATATGAGCATATTTGTGAGGAGAGATCATCAGGAGGATCATTATATCAATACTCCTAGGAGAATCATGGTGGCATTCAAAATCTATTAAGGGATAGGATAATGGAATATTCTCTATATGAGATTCTCTTCAATGATCTCTCTACCTTGGAGAAAGAGAGAGAGAGAGAAGAGAGGCACACAAACAAGTCATGAATCTCTTTCAGTTAGTCACTCACTCACTACTCCTGCTGCATTAGTTATCGTACTGACTGCTGCTGCTTCTGCTAACAGCAATAATAGTAAAGCAAATATAGGCAGCAGAGAACATACAAAGGTAATAATGTGGCCTTATGGCAAAATGGAAGCAAAAAATCGACTAGTGATGATGTTACTGCTGCTGGTGCATGTGTGTTGTTAGTTGTAATAGGTAACTAGTAGCTGTTCGTTAGAGCTTGGCTGCCAAGGTCTCTATTAAAACCTTCAGAAATCCCTACATACATTTTTGGACTAGTTCTCTCTCTCTCCTCGGATAATGATATGACGCCAGAATAAAACAGATGAAGCAAGTAGGTAAACAGACTAGGAGAGAGAGAGATGGTCTACACGGTCTCTTTCCATTCCATGCACTTGATATCATCAGTAATAGCTGCAGCACAGGAGTAGAAGAGAACGCCCGTTCTTTTAATCACATTAACAACATTACCTAATAACTAATAATTTCAGGTTGGCTCCGCGTTCTTCTTGTTCGCACTTTTATCTTATCCAACAACAACAACAACATCATCAACAACGAAAACTGCTGCTGCTTCCACTCATTTTGCTGCGTGGTTGCGGTATGGCATAGCAAATTGCAATCACTTTCGGGGTTTTTGGAGGAGTAGTTTGGTTGGTAGTTGTTGTCAGTTACAAGTTGGAAAAAGGGAAGGGAAACAGTGAAATAGCTAAAATTAGATGGTGGTGGTAGACATGTGCTGGCTTGTCGTGAATCTCTTTTTGCTCTTTTTTTGCTGTCTGTAGAGAATTTCCGTTCTTCTTCCACTCGTCATTAAGCTTCATTCATTACTCGGAAAGACAGACAAGTAGTAGGTTTAGGAGATAGAGGAAATGCCTATATTTGTGATGTAGGCTGTTAAAGGTCAGCTCATTTTTATTTTGTAAATTGGAGGATTATGTAGCATATATTATGCAGTCACCTTTTATTATTATACTAGTCGATACAATGACGACGACAAGACTCTGAGATATTCTGTATCACTAAGTACATTATTATCATCTTCTTGACGCGATGCATAGCCCTGCCAGTCGAAGCTGTGTGTTTGCGTGTGCATGTGTAGGCGTCTGTTTTGCATTCACTTTTTTATGTGGACCTTCTTCTTTTTGGCTTGTGTCTTTCTCATGAATAAAAAAAGGTTTTGTAAATAATGTTCTGGTACATTGGAAAAAAGGCGTATGCCAAAATAAGATTTTTAGGCACACCATTATGCATACAAACAAGATACCTACTTAAATGCTTTTAGTACTAATCATCAAACTTGAAGCATTCGTTTTTAAAATAATGATATTATCAACATTTTTTTGAGTGTACAACATCGGATTTTTTGATAGAGATGTGATTATGAGACGTGATAATGAACATTACATTCTCTGTCTGATGATGATGATGATCGTGGGGAGATATAAAAATGTGATTTGGTATAAGAACCAAATGGTTAATTTGAAGTTTGAATACACATGTCCTCACTTCGTCGTGCATATGGCTCTTGTAGACTTTTTCCTTTTTAGAGTTTTTCCTGTTCCTCCCATTTCCCAGAAAGATTTTTCTTGTTGTTCTAATGGAGTGCATGTGTCACTTGAAAGAAATATGACTAAACCAGCTTGAGAGAGACTGATAAAGTGATGGGTTGAATGAAAGAATCGAATGAGGTGGGGTAAGTTGAAAATCAACGGGCGAAGCTTTTTCTTCTTCCTTTGTAAACTAGTAAAGCGTAGAGTTATGCTTTCTTCCTGTTAACATTCTTTTAAATTTACCTTTATGAAGAAAATTCATGATGATGTACACGAAATCTATTGCTTTAAACAGAAAATAATGCTGGCATGAAGACCGACCAAGCCCTTTTTGAAATGGAAGCATGAGTGATGAGATAAGTGCTGAGTATGGGAGAGAAAAAAATCTTTGTTTATTTGACACGAGAACCTTGAAATTTGCATACTTCTTTTTCAAAGTTTATCTTCATCATATTACAGTGTAAGGCCACACTAAAACATTGTCATAAATACAGCGCTGAAAGTAGGCTCACTGGCTCACCAAAGGAATCTATCAGAATAACGTATTTCATGTTGAACTCACACGATGAAAGCGTTTCCGATACATTATTTGTTTTTCGAAAAAATGTATAGAAAGTTTGCATTTTTATAATTGACATCTAAAACTGTATGGTTATCATCGCATCAACAAACTCTATATTACTCAAAGTTTTACAATTATGCTCAAACTACTGCATAAGTATGCTAGCAATCAATCATTCGTGGTGACATTTGCTGCGAGACACTTAAATGGCATTTAGAAGTTGAGAAAGAACAGATGGACTGGCGAACAATTGCCACACTTCACACTTCCTACAAATGAAACTGTATAGTTTCTGATGACAAACATTCACCAGAAACATTTATCTAATGACAGCAAAAAGAAAACGGGTCTAGGTGTTAACGACATACATCACATCATACCACATTCAATTTTTGATAGGTGCTAAGTGCATAGTAATCACCCAGCTAGGTTAAGCTACATATGAATCCATGCAAATTATTACAGTTATCCAACAAATTATTAAAACAACCTATAAAAGTATACATTATGAAGGTATAAAACAATGTCGTTGGTGCCACTTGGTCGAGGTTGAATGGAAATATATCATGCAAATAAACATTTTAGAATTTGAAGAACTCGAAAGTATATATACTTGCAAGAGTGATTTTCCAGACCACATACAGCAGGC
>JAANSP010002739.1:0-10120 GCA_036850745.1 Homidia socia | reverse complement strand
TTTTTTTTGTTTCTGGACTTGACTCTGCTGCGTGAAAAATAATGGGCGAAATGAAATGATCAAGCATGCAATCTCTCATGTTTAGAATGAATAGAAAAAGGAAGAATAAAAAACAGAAGCATAAAGAGAGAGAGAGAGACAAGTAAAAAGCAATGAGAAATTTCAGTGCTTCTGATGATGATGATGATGACTTTGAATTTTGAATGTTATATATTATGTAGACATGATGAATGTATATATATACCTACGTACTTTGGTACAACAAAAGCCAAATTTTAATGTACTTACACTTACTCTTGAAAAAGTAGACGACCAGCAGTCGCGCAAAAAAGTCAGACCAGACATAATAACATGCATCATCATCATCATCATCAGTAGTAGTAGCAGCAGCAGCGTTGTCGTGATGCGATGATCGGCATATTATCTCCAAGCAGGAGCCTCATGACGGTTTATACATTTTTATGTACGACGCTGCTGATGAGAGAGAAATGATGGAAGTCCGTACGTACATTGCGAGCTCATCAAATGGCACGTACACACCTTCCATCATCCATCCGTCGAGAAAAAAATCCCTTTTATATCATTATAACTCTAAACATATTTTGCGTGAGTATATCCGTACGTACCTCCCGTAATAAATTTTGTTTACCCCAGGATCAGCATTAAAGTAAAAAAGGTAGCATCTTTTTGGACAAACACACATATTCACACAATAACATGTTCTAATAAAAATGAATCATGCATTATTCTGCCTGACTGACTGCTGCTGCTACATCTGCTTGCTTTACAGAGTAGATCCATGCACTTGCATAACATGTTTTTGAGTTGAGCAGTGGTGGTGGTGGTGAGTGAGTGAGCAGCAGAGAGAGAGAAATGAGAACGAACATGCGAATTCGCGAGAAAAAAAACATGCGAGAATGCGAAATGTGTGTAGGGATCAAAATGGGTTTTTATGGACCATGTTGTTACTGACGATGATGATGATGATGATTACACGATGTGCTTTTTAAATTAAAAAAAAGGCTGACAGACTTGAAGAATTGAACAAGACAAGCTGAGCTTCTCAACAGAGAGCAAAAGAGATGAGGAGCAGAAAGGGAGAAGAAAAAGATGGCCATCTTGCGAATAGACCATGTGTATAAGTATGTATGCTATTTGTTCCTATATCTCTAATTCATTAAATAATATTATAAGCGTGATTGCAAGCCAGTAGCAGCCGCAGTCGAGAAAGAATGATATTATTATATCCGATGCGATGATATCATGTTCCTTCTATAGTACTATAGCGTACTATCAAGAATAATACTAAAACAAATTTGGTCTGCTGCTGCTTTGCGAATAGACCATGTGTATAAGTATGTATGCTATTTGTTCCTATATCTCTAATTCATTAAATAATATTATAAGCGTGATTGCAAGCCAGTAGCAGCCGAGAAAGAATGATATTATTATATCCGATGCGATGATATCATATTCGTTCTATAGTACTATAGCGGACTATCAAGAATAATACTAAAACAAATTTGGTCTGCTGCTGCTGCTAGCCAAGAAATAAACAGTGGTGGTGGTGGATATGTGTAGTAGCGCTGACAAAGTTTCTTTTGCTTTTTCCTCTCTTGTTGTTGTAGTTGCGAAATTGGAGGAAAACATACAAGTAAGAATGCAAGTGGAAAGAAATGAAATGAGCGTGTGTGTTGGTCTTTGATAGTGCGAACAAAAATTGTGTGTAGGGATGTATGTACCATGTGAATAATGAAATGTGTGTGTGTGTGTGTAAAAATGTACGTACGTAGGAAAATTCACATATACATATGTAATAATAAAAAAGGAGCGAGCATCGAGCAGAGAAAGAATGAAAAAACCAGCTTTGGAACAAACAGCAGATTGCTGTAGAACAACAAGATCCATAAAAAGTTATATATGTACATGCAGTCTATTAGCACGACAAAAATATCCGCTGCTGCTTCTGGCCCTTTGCTGGTCTTGGTTTAGTTCCACAAAACACAAGTACTAATATAAAACTAATACAATATTTTTTTTACTTTGGACGTTTGGAAAACACCATACAAACATATCTTTATCATCATCTCACACAAACAAAAAAATTCGCATTCTCTTCGCATATCGTTTATTCGCATGCAAGACAAGGCATTACAATGCTCTCATGGAAGTTGATGGTGGAAGTAGTGAACAGAAGAAACCAGCAGCAGCAGTAGCAAGTGCGATTTTTTTGCAGCAATAAAAATACGTACGCTTAAGTAGGCACTTACTTGATGGCTGGCTTGGTAGTATGATATCATATACTTTTAGTTTTGCTCTTGGAGAAACCAAGTGAAAAATGTAGGCATATACAAAATACATATATAAATGTACCTTTTCTCTACTGACATGGAATACATGCATCCCCTGACACGATCATGATAATCCTGGTACACCAATATAGGTAATTGTACTAGCACTGTGGAACAGTGAAATAAGAATAAACTTTTTTTTCGGATAGGACGACGTTGTTCATGATGATGATGATGATGAAGATCGCATGCATGCAAGGAAGCCGGAATGAAAAAATGTATAAAAGTTTTGTTCGTGTTTTCGTTATAATAAAATGGATTCTGTTTTGTTGCTCTCTTACTGCTCCTGTTGTTGTTGTTATTACAACATGAGAAGTAAAAAAGGAAACAAAGTACTTTTCCATTTATTACTAAATACACGTATTTTCGCCACGACGAAGAAAATGAAGCTGCTCACACTGCCATTTTATAGGACGTGTGTGCTGTAGAAAAGAAGAGAAAAAAAACTAAATGTATACATGCATCTCTCTGTAAAAAATTATAATGTGTGCACGTACATTTTATTATTGCACATATAAACTTATAAAGAGTAAAAGAAAGCTAATACGCAAGCTAGGCTAATACATTTTTTGCCACTTTGTCAAGTATTCGTCTTATTTTAGCCCTCCTGGTTCACTAGCAGTTCACTATGTGAGTTCTCGGGTGAGTTAATGAAGAAAAAAGTTTAGCAGTAAAAAAGTGCATGCTGTACACAAAAATTTAATGCCGTTTTTCTCAGCCTCATCGTCAATGTCATCTTAATGTTTTTGCATGTAGAAATGGAGTATGCACTACAACGAGTTTTTTGTTTTTGTTATTATTATTATTACAAGTCTTTTGTATAGCACGCAGCAAAGTTTATTTCGGTGTTGGAACTACAGCTCTTTTCTTTCTTTTTTCTCTCAAATACATTTTCTCCTTTTATATACTTGCGCAATAGTAATAACTTTCCACTCTTGGCATTTTTCGCACAAAGCAGTGCAGCAGCAACACCACATTCACTTTGTTATCTTTGCCATCATGTAATGTAACAAAAACCACCAAAAAATTTGCATGCATTTTCAGAGAGAGAGTGTGTGTGTGTGATGTGTGCAGTGTAATAAACAAGATCTATAATAACATTGGTTTTTTATTGCAGTGACAGCCAGACTGAGAGGAGCACATTTATTATACTATTTTGTTTCCCAGTATTTCTGGCTGTAAATGTATCTACCAAGAAAACCACCATGCACATCACGACCACTGCACCGCACTACACATAAATATATACACATACACACACCATTTCCACTTTTGTAGTTTTTTATACATAAAGAAAGCCTTACATAGGTATCATTATAAACTTGTATATATCTCATCTCGGAAAACATGTACTTAAAATTATTAGCATGTGTTTATGTTGTGCCTAAGCGGCAATCTGGTGATTTTATAGGATTACTAATGCCTAGCCATTTTTTATGCAGGACAGATGGATAAAATATAATGCGTACGTACCTACCAGGAATAACCTCTCATTCTCCTTCACCATTATCCTTTTTTGCTGCTGCTGCTGCATGGTGTCCGTGTCGCTGTCATTGTCGTGTGCAAACTTTGTACTTTGTTACGCACCCACCACCACTACCACCACCGCACCGCATTAACATCAGTAGCAGCAGTAGCAGCAAAAGAGTATCTTCCAGCCGCAAACTTTTGCTTTTTGGTTTTGCATTCAATAACTTGTAATGCAAAATACTAGGTAAAGCAGAGCAGAGGCAGGTCTCATCGCTTACATGCATTTCCACGCTCCTTGCCTGTCTTGCTTCCTAAATTCCATTCGAATTTCAGTCGTGCGATTTCGTTCCTTTAGAGTATGCACTTTAGAAAACCGGTGGTGGCAGCGCTAGTTGATAAGGTTTTCATTATCTTTTATCCCATGTTCTTTTTTAAACTCATGAAATTCGCAATGACTAATATTCTCTGTGGCCATTCAAATCAACTCAATTGGAACAAGTGAGTTTACCAACTTTCTTTCTTTCTTTCTCTCTCTCTTTTTTATGCACACAACCACATACTTGACTTTGCCTGTCTTGCTTCCTAAATTCCATTCGAATTTCAGTCGTGCGATTTCGTTCCTCTAGAGTATGCATTTTATAAAACCGGTGGTGGCAGCGCTAGTTGATAAGGTTTTCATTATCTTTTATCCCATGTACTTTTTTAAACTCATGATGAAATTCGCAATGACTAATATTCTCTGTGGCCATTCAAATCAACTCAATTGGAACAAGTGAGTTTACCAACTTTCTTTCTTTCTCTCTCTCTTTTTTATGCACACAACCACATACTTGACTTATGTAGTTGACGTTCAAGCTCAAGTCAGGCAAATAAGGTACCTGCTACACTCTCTGATAAATCAAACCAGACAAAAATACATCCAACTCAGACAGTCTCCCATCAGTACTCACTTACGTAACAAAATGTTGGTGTTCTTTGTACAGTATACATACGTACGTGTTTTTTCATAGTAGGAGAATTTACGCTACATAATACTATGCATTTACCTAGCAGAAAAAAAACAATAAAAAAGTTTCATATTTGACAGATATCATTGCATTTAGGCACAAAATAACATTTTCTTCATCTTGTTCGCTGAACGAACAAGTTTGTTTGTAACTCAAAGTTTTTAATTCTCAAGTTACACAACTCGTGTGTTTTGTCAGTTTTTGTGTCAGTACCGGATAAAAAAAGAATGTCATTCTTACAGTTTTTATTGCGTTTCTTCATGAAAAACTTTGTCGTGTTCTCCACACGTGTGTGTGTGTGTGCATAATATGCAATGTTTATGTAGCTTTACGTACACCCGGTGCTAGTTGGTTGGTTCATATTGTTATTCTGTTAATTCTGTAGAGAGTGGATTGGAACTTGGAAAATTGCAATTGCTACCGCTTTGTTACTGTACTGCTGTAAGCGGAGAAAACCCTGTAATACTCTAAAATATTGCATTTATTGCGATCCTATATTATGTCCTGCGTGCTTTATTGTGGTTTTTCCTTGTGGCTAAAACTAGAAATATTTGCAATTTATTTAGCGTTATCCCTCTTTCTCTCTCTCTTCTTTATTGGTTGTTTCCTATAAAACCATATTATTATATCTGTACTCGACTATGCGACGACAGCTAGCATAAAAAGAAACAACATTTTATTTCATAATATCATTCGGTTCTGCTGAGTTGGTCAGCCGGTCGACCATCGCGCATCGTTGCGCCACCATGTACTGTCATATAAAATATTCGATAACTTGCCGAAACTATCACCCACATTATTACCGCAATAGGTCGATAGGTACATACGTACAAAAACAGAACACGAAAAAAAACGCAGAGAAAGTTACATTTTTCCTCTACTGTCAAGTCAGCTTAGCTAGAAGAGCATTGGAGGTCGTAATATGCATGTACGTAATCATCATAATAGTTTGTTATAATAGTAATAATAATAATGATTCGCTACAGTTTATTTTTTTCTCGTCGAATGGACTTGTATATCGTAGATTCTTAAACGTTTTCCTGTACACACTCCTATATTCGATAACTTGCCGAAACTATCACCCACATTATTACCGCAATAGGTCGATAGGTACATACGTACAAAAACAGAACACGAAAAAAACGCAGAGAAAGTTACATTCCTCTACTGTCAAGTCAGCTTAGCTAGAAGAGTATTGGAGGTCGTAATATGCATGTACATAATCATCATAATAGTTTGTTATAATAGTAATAATAATAATGATTCGCCACAGTTTATTTTTTTCTCGTCGAATGGACTTGTATATCGTAGATTCTTAAACTTTTTCATGTACACACTCCTCCATCCATGAATGTTCTTTTTATTCATTATTCATTGGAGAAAAGAGGAAAAACCCTCCAAGAGGTTAGGCACGAGTCAATGTAAGGACAACTACATGTATGAAGAGGGCCATCAATGTTGACAACGTCGTTGATGATGATGAAGATATACATGGTCTTTTAATGCTATAAAATAATATTGTGTCACGACTGTAAAAAAACTATCCAGGAGAGAAGACGACTCTATTATTTTTATTATTACTATATGATTGGGTGGTGTACCACCCCATAAGAAGCTCAAAACACTGCTTTCTTAATGTCATTGATTTAAAGAGCTGCAATTTTTTTCAGCGTTTCTGTTTCCTTCAATTCTTTTTTTCCTGGGACTGTCCCTATACTTCCTTGGTTGTTTGTTGTGTGCGTGGTGCCTTGAGAAAAATCAATGATGATGATGGTTTCCCTGTCTACCTCTCCACCGCTGGACTGTCCCTATACTTCCTTGGTTGTTTGTTGTGTGCGTGGTGCCTTGAGAAAAATCAATGATGATGATGGTTTCCCTGTCTACCTCTGCCTCTGCCACTGCTTCTATAGGCTACTACTATTACTGTCCACTACATTATGATTACTACATAACAGCAAAAAACTTTTCTGTGCTGCTGTCCATGTGTATTTACAAGAAAAATCATGTTTGTCATTTTGGCGTGGATAACATTTATTAAAGAGTGAAAGCATGTAATTCACTGTGAGTGGTAATAGTAGCAGTAGTCAGAGTAGTATTTACGTAAACCAGGTATCTTTCATTTTGCATTTATGTATAGGTAGGTAAAAATATGGAGACTATATATCCCCTTATTACTACACAACTTTAATTAGCTTATCCAATTCCAGCATTCCCAATTTTTCTAGACTGTGGGAGGAACCGTTATAATAATATACATCTTTACACATGGAAGGCGTTATATAAAACGTAGGTGAATGGAATGCGATATGCTTGCGTTACAGAGGAAAAGGGATATCAAGTTACTAAACGCCTACTTGAAAGCAATGTGCCCCATATTGTAAACGTACCATGCCCATTTCTCGTTTGTTCCTTTTTTCAGATAACTTTCCCTCACGGAAAAACGGAGAAAAAGTAAATGCTAAATATACCCAGCCAATCCGTGGGAAAAGTGAGGCAGACGGGATGGAGCAGAAAGTTGTGCAAGGGTTTTATGAACGACAACGGATAAGGAATCTTTTTTCTGGAAGGAGGATGGATGAACGACGAGAAGGGTCCATAAAAATTGCTTAAGGTGTGTTTTCTACTACATCTCTCTTTTCCACCGCTTTTCCTTTTCTACGTCGCTCCCAAATCGTTATAAAATTGGACTAGATCTCTAGCAGGGAAGGAGCATTTTCGCATTAAAGTGAGTAAGTAGTGCATGTCTCGCATATTATTCTCTCTTTGAATTGATACGTACCGAGGCGAGGTCTAGACCGTTTGTACTAGAACAAAAAAATAATGCGTCTCTCCTGCGATCCTCCTCTCCCTTTTTCCTGTTGTGAAAGGAAAGGGTAATGACGACAAAATGAGCAGCAATGGTGGTGGTGGTATCGGTAACAGCGCTGATGATGATGATGATGCGAAATTTGAACACGCCATGGTATTTCCATGTACGGGAAAACAAGTCCATATACACAATAATTTGACAATAGGAAAAATAAATTGTATATAGACTTTGTTTTTGTGACGTTTGCGTTTTACGGCTAAATCAACCCAGAGCTACCCGAATAAAATAATTTTTGCCATGTTTTTGCTTTTGGTATTGTGTGGAGCATGGTGATACAGTGATGCCTTTTGCAAAAACCAGTTAAGGCAAGCCAAGAGAGGAAGAGAGAGAGAGAGAGAGTAGTCGAAATTGTGTGTATACATGTGTGTATAGTGTGTGTGTCCTGTCCCTGCTGTCGTGAGTAAAATGTGTGTGCAAAGTGTGTGTACACAGAAAAAAGTACAAGAGAAATAATGGGCAAGCAAAAGGGGAAATCGGAAAGCTAAAGACGCAATAGTAGCAAGGTAATACTTTGCAGTAGAAACAGCGGTAGCAACAGCAGCGGTCTAGAAGGCAGACATTACTATACACACACACGCCATGCATACGAAGAAAAAAAAGAAAGGAAAAGACGCAGCAGCTGTTATGTACTTTACATTATACATGATTATATTTAACGCGATATACCTATAGAGAATGAAATTGTACAAAAGACGTGTGCAAGTACACAGGAATTACGTAAATTCCACCGAAAAGGAGGAGGATGAAAGTAAAAATACATGGGAGTCAAAAGAAGAGAGAGGATGAGAGAGAAGGACAGCCACAACAACTCTATATAGACTCCTCTCTCTCTCTCTTACTCCTTTTCCTTTCTCACTGCCTGGGTTTAGAAAAGAGAGAAGATGCAATATAAAGACCACGACAAAGGTCGTGGTTTGCTTATGGCTTACACGGGTTTCCGTGCCTACACAAGACGACAAAGTGTAGCATAGGATTTTTTGCATCATTATCCCAGTTGTAAAGTTAAGTAGGTAGGTAGTGTGTGCGGCGATGGCGATGGTTTGATAGTCGTAGTAGGCAAAGTAGGCATGCGAAAACCCATGAAAAAGCGTATAGTACTAGGAACTCTATAAGCAAGTCAAGCAGAGCAGACACCCTAGAGTCAATGCGGCTGCAGTTGAGTCTTCTTCTTCTCCTTCTCCTTTTTTTGAATATAAGAATGAGAGAGGGAGAGTGTGTGTGTGTGTGTGTGAGCAAAAGGAAAAGGAGTCTATATACTCGTTTTTTAGTAGGCAGAAACAAGCAATGATGATACATCCGAGATGCTCAATCTGAAACCATTTAAACGAAGCTTCGCATCTTTTTTTGCCATTCTACTTGACGGCAGGCAGAATCAGGTTTTTTTTTATTCTTCTTCTTTCATGCTCCATACGTGTCTTTTCTCTCTCTTCTTGCCTCTCTCTCTCTCTCTCTGCTTACGTTTTTACGTATTATGCTTACACATAGGCACACACACACTTACACACATTCTCTCATTCGCACAGATCCATACGATCGTCATCATCATTTGCAATTCTATTATGTATAGAGCTCTTCACCAGCTCTACTCACTCTTCTTCTCGGTTCTCTCTCTCTCTCCGTCGTCGCTCTCTTGACTCTTTTGACTTACGCAAATGTACATATCATCATCATAAATGCAATAATATGAGGAGTGCGAGTGAAATGCATATTATATGTACATACACACGTACATTCATACATACTATTTTTTACATCATTATCGTTCTCCTGCCATCTCTTAAATATGCATACATTATATTAGTTTCATGTTATTTTTTATTCCACTGAAAACTTGTAAATTACAATGGAAAAAGAGTATGGGATTTCACAACGAATTTTATTTATACAGGGAATATTTGATATAATTCCATTATCATTATTCCACTACCATCATAATCATGGACACAAGCTTGTTTGCTTGCTTTTGCATGCAACTTTATATTTTTTACACAGACAACTGGCGGCAGGATATGCAAAAAACCAGCACCACCTTTCTTATCTCAATAAGATTTTAATACAAGTACTTGCAATAAAATACACACACATGCATGCGCAAGTATGCAAACATAATCATCATAATAACATGTATTTGTAGACATTAAACAAAATAAAAGAATACACACGCATAATACGTTATTTCACAATTTGCTTCAGCAGCAGTAAATGGGTAGACTTGGTATTACTGCCGAAAAAAAATATTTTTTTTGCTGGACCACTATCCTGATGTGTGTCATCATTTGAAATGTTGTAGTATTTCTTCATCTTCTCTCAGCAGCAACTTTTTAGAGATAAGTCATAGTCATAGCATGTACTTTGTAGTAGCATTTACAAAAAAAATCTGCATGAAATCATCATGCAAATAAACAAAAATTGCCTCTTTTATC
>JAANSP010002738.1:0-12321 GCA_036850745.1 Homidia socia | reverse complement strand
CAAGATAGTCGACATTGTTACTGTGTGGAACACCATATTATTGTATTTAAATTGATGTTATAGAATTCAAAGTAGGGATTGAACGGGTTCTATTCTCTTTTCTTTTTTTATCCTGCCTTGTAAATGCTGACAATTCTTCTTGTTGACATAATGGAGAAGTGAAAGGAGGAAAAAAAGGGGGAGTCAATTTCCTTGCTCCTTTTATATTTTTTTTTTTCAAGGAAAAGAAATAAGACGTTGAAGAAAGCGAAAAAAGTAAAAAGAGAGAGAAAACAAGGGAAAAATATTCACCCCGGCTTGTTTGTCTTGTCTGCGTAAAAAATTGATCTCTACTGAATAAGAGCACTGAATTTCTATGTAAATCAAATAGGTCTACTGTGGGCACAAGAAACTAGTGTGGAATTCAAAACAACTTTATAATAATACATGGCTATATATACCATTAATGATTCTAACCAGCCAGAAAATAAAAAATAGGAGGTTTTCATGGGTACACAATGGGAATCGGGTAACTTTACATTCAATACAGACGTTCTGATGCTGCTGCTGTCAAGTTATATAAATATACACAACACAACCACCACCCCCACCCACGACAACAATAACAACAGCAGATGTTTATTTTATGCGCTGGGTTTGAAAAATACGGTAAATCTAAGTCATCAGGGAAAAAGAGGAGCAGTAAAAGAAGAAGCTTCTCTTGTATTCCTGGAAATTGAGGTTTTTTACAAGCTCGCATTTCTCTAACGTTTTTATTTTTCAGTAAGGAAATGGATGGCAGGGCATTATTAAAAAATTAAGCACTTTTTGATTTATTGCAAAGCAATATTTAGTTTGGAATTTGGATGATGGTTGGAGTACACAAGCTCGTAGATAACCAGGAAATAACACGAGGCTGCCATTCAATTGAAATTTGTATACACATGCATTTCATGTGAAAATATAATGCAGTTGCAATGGTGCTGATATGGGCAGTGCACTGCACTCTGCTTAAAACAGTCAATCAAACGTTTTTTACAAAGGAAAGTACCTATCATCAGACAGAAAAATGATGTTTCGTGAGTATCTTCTCTTGTAATTTGTAGATGGAGCGAAAGGGCATATTTGATTCTAAATACTTATGCACAATAACACAATGCACATCCTTATTGAATCTTAAGACTGGCTTCTAGAAGTTGAAACTTTCAACAATATTCATGATGATGACGATGATTCATGGGATGGTCTATCAATATACGTCGTGCATTTGCAGAGAGAAGAATTAAAGTCATTGCTTGAGAACATGTCGTACATCACATTTATCCGCAGTAATAACTAATAATAGGACGTATTATATCACACACAATGAATGATGAACGCCCGAATAGAAGTTGAAACTTTCAACAATATTCATGATGATGACGATGATTCATGGGATGGTCTATCAATATCCGTCGTGTATTTGCAGAGAGAAGAATTAAAGTCATTGCTTGAGAACATGTCGTACACCACATTTATCCGCAGTAATAACTAATAATAGGACGTATTATATCACACACAATGAATGATGAACGCCCGAATTCTCTCAGAGAAAATGTGTAATATGTACATGTATTTATTATAAGACGGATAATAACATGTTTCTTTTGGACATGTCTCCTTGTCAAAAATTCATGACAGCTGATTAGACATAAAAAACGCATGGGGTCTTCTTTTGCTTGTGCTTGTACCATCATACCAGAGTATTTCTGCTTTACAAGAATATCAGCTAGGGAATATTTTTTATGAGTATATTTACAGCTTATATACATATATTTTTATACACGTATCTTTTTTTAAACTGAACGTTTGTATATTTTGATTGACAGTTAACCTAGGACCTTCTGACATTCTATCTGCCCTGCTCAATAATCCAAAAAAGGGAAGTATACAGGGATGATAGGTAGGCTGTAGGCACAATATAATATGTTAGTATGTGTCGTGTATTTTTTTAATATTGAAACTCCATGAGCGTTTTTTTCCTTCCTCACACATCCATGTCATGATCTATTACCCATCATCTTATCGGGCACAACTGGAAACTTCACCGCCGCCGCGCTAGATAATTCGTTTTGTTGTTTGAAACCATCACGTACTTTAAAACTACACTTATCATCCAATCCATATAATTTCTATCATTCCTTCGGATCTCTTTTTGCTAGGATGATACCAGTATTTATATGAGTGAGTGAAGAGACTGGACCTCACCATTGCCAAGTCCTGGTGGTGTTGGTGGCCAGGTTAAAAAACCACCATGAGAAGAAGTCTTACTGATTTATTTATTCTTTTTTGGGTGAGTTTAAGGGCTTAACATTGTCATACATTTTATTTGATATTATTACCTATTTATTTAATGTTAATATTTTTTGGTAATTTTTTTCTGAATTCCGATAAAATATGTTTGATTCCAAAAGCATAAATATACAAAAGCCGACATTCGTAGGAAAAGTGATGGAAAATTTACAAGTTTGTCACATTTTATTGTTAATATTTTTTGGTAATTTTTTTTCTGAATTCCGATAAAATATGTTTGATTCCAAAAGCATAAATATACAAAAGCCGACATTCGTAGGAAAAGTGATGGAAAATTTACAACTTTGTCACATTTTAATATTATTATTATCCGTCATTACTCACAATGAGGAAAAGTGACACAATAAAAATGAGCCCAAGTTGACAACTTTTTTCTTCATATATATAATGTCATCTACTAAACCCATTTAAAATGTAAGCCAATAAGCAGAATGCGATAATATGTTTGCGATAAATAAATGGAGTATGTATATGCTTGCGTATTTAAGATTCCTGTTGATGATTTACTTTTTTGTCCTCTTGTTGTTCTCCTCTCCTCACAGTCCACTGATATTACTTACCTAGAAAGCGATGAATTATTCATTTGACAAGTACACGCGTGTGGTCTGTTCCGATCAAAAGCAAATAAATGAGCTTACCCCCACCACACTGACAAAATATATTAGAATGCTGCACTTTTTCAGCCAGTCAACGCAGCAGAGCAACAACAGCGGTGGTATGCTAGCTGACCAGTTGAAAACTGATTTCTTGCTTTTTTTACTCCTAAGGAAAAAAATAAACTGATTTTCCTTTCAATAATTCAACGAAAAACCAAACCAACCCCTTCCGTCTCCCTCTTGACTCACCACCACGTCGTTTTCTTTTTCTTCAATACAAACTACATAGCTGTGCAGAATAGATGACAATTTTCACAAATTTGATTAAAAAAATATTTCTCACTGTTTATCTTCTAACTGCAAAATAACAATTTTCAATTTACTGCAATATTTTTTCTTTAAACGTCATTTTTTAAAATTCATTGTATCATCAATATACTCCACTTTAGGAGAATATTCTGGAAATAGTAACCATTTCAGTTCATAAAATAAAATGCATGCAAAAGTGTCTCAATCTCTTTCTGATGATGCATAGGTCAATTGACGCATTGGCAATGTCGTTTGTCTATTTATCTAGTAATGTTTTTCATACCAACAACATACGACACGATGGATGCATATATGACACTGGATAAAAATGGGTTCGATTTCCCATTGAAACTGAGTTTCTAGCTATACTTTATACATACAATGGGGTAAACAGAGTGAACATTTTTAACGCATATAAATCCACTCAAACACAAGCAACAAATTTTATTGACCATAAAAATTTGAAGTTGTTTTGGGAACCAAAAAAATGTGTAAAAATTGGGAGATGCAAGAGGGGATAAAAAAAACGGGGGATTCCTCCAATTGATCTAAAAAAAGAGCAACAAATATTACAACAGCGATCGAATCGGAATATGTATCTTTTTGTGTACATCTCTAAACATCTTTTATTATTATTTTGTGTACGTATTTTATTTTATCAATATTACCAATCAGATCACGTCACCCCTTTTTTTCTCTTAAAGCCCACAAAAACAACCCCAGTCACCGAAACATCCCCACTACTTTAAAAGAAATATGTCCTTCATCTTGCTTGCTTATGCAGCTTTTCTAGTTACCCACATAAATAATACTCATCTTTTTTGCCTTTTCTTCTTCTTTTTTTCTTGACGGTGGCATTGGTGGTGGTGGAAAGAGGCAGCACATTGTAAGCTTGGACTGCTGTCACAGAAAAAAAGGAATGTTTTTTCCCTTCTTTCTTCATAGGCAAGCTTTTGAATTACTGACTCATTTCACTGGGAATCTATAAGTAGGTAGGCTAGGACGACGACGGGCATTACATTTTTATTGTCCTTTTCTCGTTTTGCTTTGGTGGGGGAGCGAAATCCTCAAGAAAAAGAAGCAGAAGCAAAAATTTATGAAGGCAGTCAAACTCTCTCGGTAGTGCACTGATCAGGAACTTTGTCATGATGATGACGATGATGATGATCATCATCAGAAACAGCCAGCAACCTTTTTTTCTCTGTGAATCTTTGGAAAAATACACAATTTGCTTAAATGATACTGCCAATGTTACTATTGCCTACCTACCTGCTACGAGGACCATATTGCTTTCATCTATGGTTATTTTTGTAACCACTTGTTACAGAAATGATATTCTGGAGGAAATCGGATATTATGATTGGGATGATGAAGAAGAATGGGCAATAGAAAAAGAAGAAGAAAAGAGGACATTACATTTTTTCCTTCTTCATCCTCTTCCTTTTATTACCGTTTATAACAAGGAAAACCCTGCTTACTTTTTCTGATATGAGCTTACAATTACAACATGTGACATGAGTTAACAGGGTTAATTCATGCGAATGATATATATTTTGTTGGCTTGTCTTATGTCTGCGTTGCGTACCTACTCCGGCTCTCTGGTGTAAAAGGGAGTAGTATTTTTTATGAATGGCTAAAGAAATGGAATGGAATGTACACTAGTTGTGCATACCAATACCAATATTTAAATATTTACTGTGACCATCCCTCGACATAATAAAATGCTATTTTTTATTTCTCATGTTGTGAAAGAAAAGGAAAATATGAGAAAATTTCATATTATGATTCAATTTCAAGCCTGAACAAAAATTTTGTTTGGAATTATTTATGCGATCATAAAATCACTTGACTTCACCATCACCATCACTTTTTTCTTCTTTGCTGTTTGAATCTTGTAAAGTTTAAGCTATTTATATAAAATGCATTTATCTTGTTGCAATGATTTTTTTTACCATTGCTTACTATTATTTTATTATTTTTCTCAATGAAAATCCATATTTATAGGATTGTTGTTGGCGATATGATGGAAAAATAGAACGACAAAAAATGTATACAAACATAATGTTTTTAAACGGCCATGATAGGATTTTGGTATGGTGAATACTTGAGAAATGATAAACATGTGGTGCGATAATGTTCAACCTGATGGCTTTGCATAATATTCTACCCTTACGGAGGAGCAAGTACAGTACCTGTTTATCTATGTATATGATGATTATCATCATACATAGTATCATGTTATTGCAGCACCATCCCTCTCTCTCTCTCTCTCTCTCTCTGTTTGATGACCACTTTTTGAAAGTTAATAAAAAATATTTTATAAATTTATTACATCGTTGGTCAACAAGGTATGTACATTTTTACAGGTGTTTATCACATTCCATGCAAGTTTCATAAATATTCTTCTTTTTCCTCTCTCTCTCTCTCTCTCTCTCTCTCTCTATCTCCCTTCCATATTATGTCAGCTAAACTTCTCATATATCCCAAAAACTTCCAAAATAACTAAATAAAAGTTGATACATTCAGCAGCAGCAGAGTACCTTACCACAAGCATTACTAACCAGCTATGGCCAACTACCAACCAACCAATAATACAAATAAAGCTTTTCTTTGCCTTATTTTTATTGCCAAGTATTTTTAGACCAAAAAGAAATCAGTGTTGTTTTGTGTAGGTAGTTTATAAGTTGATACTTTGTTCACTCACCCACTTGGTGATGATGAAAACGATAACTTTTGTCTTTATAGCTATTCATCTCTCCGGTTACGTATATAGGCAACAACAACTACGAGACAAGACAACATGCCAAATGACAAATATATTAAATTGTAATAATGCACGTATACATTTTTATGTATCTTTGTGTAAATATCTGTTTGAACCAAAAAAGAAGAAGAAAAAAATGTGTAATTGAAACCAATTCTGGTACCCTTTTTCCCTTCTACTCATTCTCTGCTCACATGTGTACTCTCTGTGTACAGACCATCTCTCATTATTATTATTATTATTACCTTTATTGTTATTGCTACCAAAGATCATCCTCGTAATCAATGTCACTTGTTACTGTTTACTATTACAAGGTACTTTTTTTCTACATAAATACATGGATAATACACAAGCCAAAGGAAGGGTAAAAAAATCTGTCCCAACTGATAGATTTGTTGGTTTATGGAGGAAAAGACATTTTTTCATGTTTCATGTTTTTTTTTAAATTTCACCTTCTTGTCGTCGCACAGTATCGGATTTTCTTGCTGATGATGTTCGTTAATAATAATAATATTGTATAATAACAACAAACTCAGTTGTTGGTTGTTATGGTCATGTAGTATTTATTTCTTTAGAGAGAATTTTTTTACCCAGCAAAAAGAACTAGGGCTGTTAATGTAGTATCAAGCAGTCTGATTGTTTCGGTTTTTGTGTGCCTTCTCTGTTCCGTAAGACAAGAGAAGGACGGTATTTTTTTTCTTCTGACAAAATTATCTATTGACTTGTTTCATTTTTTTCCAGCAGAGAGCTGAACACATAGACATCAGTAAACAAAATGGGTAATATGATACTGATGTGCGGGGTAGATGTAAAAGGGTTAAAAAATGTCAACTATGCAGCAGCAAGTTGCCTGAAAAAAAAGAATGCATTTACCAAACCACCGCCACCACCAACTTGAAAGATCATACTATTCATACTGAACTAATAATAGCGACGCTAATAATAATATAATAGTAATAATAACCTACGTAATAAGAAAAAGTATCAGAGACTCGTTAAAAAATGTTTGGAATTGAAAGACAATGATGTGCAGAGAGTGCAATAAATAAGTGAAAAAAAGAAAGAATCCAGTAAGCAGTGCAGTAGTAGTTATTGGAATTAAAGCTCAGAGTGTATTTTTTTACGACGAGCATGAAATGGCCATCTGAAAGTAGGTTTGACTGGGCCATTATTGTTATTATTACCAGAAAGGAAGAAAAAAAATGTTGCAGCTAAATATATTATTATTATTACTAGGTTGGTATAGTTGTTATAACGATAATAATTATAATAATGGGGATGCATGCTAAAAGTTTTTTTTCTAGTGATATTTGTCCCATGATTTGATGTTGAATTTATAGAGTCTTTATTTTTTCCCTTTTTAGCACAATGGCATGCAGAAGAAGAATACAATTAAAGTGTAGATCTTGTGAAAAGGAGCAAAAGTGCATTTCTTATTTTGGCATTTCGGCTTTTTGATTTGATAACAATCAAGTCAAATGCTTGGGACAACAGCCATAATTTTTTTTCGTTTCATTATAACTACTTTATCGACAAAGGAAATGGGCAGTTGAAAAGGGAATGATTGCCATGTTGACGGTCAATAACAATGCTGTGCTAAGTGCAATTGCGGATTTTTATAGATGCATAAAACAGCAACAGTAATAATATCATATCAAGATCAAATGACCATCACGCTCGTATTTTATTGAAAAGTGATCCGCTTTTATGCATCATCAAACAAAAGTAAAGGACCGGAGAGGAAAAAAACTGCTTGTTTATATCACTCGTGATTGTGGTTTTTATTAGCGACCGGCTCAACTACCACAATCAAGAGAAGAAGAGTAAACAGATCCTTGACAGATCTTTTTATTGATTTGTTTGATTTGATTTGATCAGTGTTTTGTAATAAGAATGGAAAAGGCGGTGAACAAAAGAGTTCACGCTGTGGTACAATGTGTCCAATATGATAATCGTGTGTCGGCCAGTCGGGTGTCTTCTTTGCACCGAAAGAAAATTTCTTTCGTGAGTTTAGCTATTGATCTAGCGTCTCAATCTGGTCATCTTCTTTTTCAATGGGTTCACATGTTAAGCCGACAAATGAATAAAAAAGGAACATAAAAAGAGCAAGAATAGATATCAGTGTTTCGTAATAAGAATGGCAAAGGCGGTGAACAAAAGAGTTCACGCTGTGGTACAATGTGTCCAATATGATAATCGTGTGTCGGCCAGTCGGGTGTCTTCTTTGCACCGGAATAAAATTTCTTTCGTGAGTTTAGTTATTGATCTAGCGTCTCAATCTGGTCATCTTCTTTTTCAATGGGTTCACATGTGTTAAGCCGACAAATGAATAAAAAAGGAACATAAAAAGAGCAAGTATAGAGCGACTGGTCAAAAACTGTTTGACTGATCAAACAGGATTGGTGGACCTAACTTTGATGATCATCCTGTGCTCATGATTTTTTCACTTTGATCTTCAACTTGATCTGATTTGCTTTGATCGAACAGTAAGAAACCTGTCTTGTGTCCTGTGAAGCACAAGTTGTGATTTTACCACCAGCTATAATGTATGTACGATGTATATTGTGAATTCAAAAATGCAGCTTGCTTACATACCAACTTTAGTGGACTGGAATAAAAAAAACGGATAGGTAGAAAAGGAAAGGTTTTATCTCGTTTCCTATTTTTTCCTGCTTGTCGACCCAATCTGACAGGGTAAAAAAGGACAAGATTTATCGGCTGCTCTCCACTTCATGGATATGGTAAATCGTTTATTTGGATCAATGATCAATTCAAATCTTGTTTATTGTGATGGCGCGTTGTGGTGATGTGTTGGCTTGTTACAAGAATAATGGTAATGGTAACAATAATGATGCTGCTAGCAACTTGTTTGGAACTGTGAAGCAGGTATGTATGTAGCTCGTTTGTTCAATTACACTTTACCACTTTCAGTCTTTTCACTTGATTTTTTTGAGCATCTTGTTCCCATCTTTGAATTGGAAAGATGAGCAGATCGATGACGATGATGATGGGATTGACATAGATGGGCAGAGGTAGAAAATCTGGACAAGGATAATTTCAAATAACTGCTTGCTCTCTATTTATTCTCTTTGCGTTGCGTGCAATTTAACATTGTAAAGTTAGAGAGAAAGAGGATGATGCATTCTTCACAAGTGACTGAGTTATTGTGGTTGCCGACTACTGATCTTTACTACGACACTGCAATCCATCATTGAGATGAGAAAGGATGAAACATAAATAAGTAGGCAAAAAACACATTCCTTGGTCGGCTTCTTGGTTACAACTAAATAAAGCGTTCCAGTTTCTTCGTTGGGACTGCAGACACACTATTGTACTCCAGTCAACTGCAGTCAATCAAAAACATTATGAATCCGTTGAAGCACACAATGAAGGTAATAATAATAATAATAACATAGGTAATTAACATTTTTGAACTTTTCTGAATTACTGATCAGCTTAATTAAATTCTACAGCAGTTTCAAATTTTAAAAGTATAATAATAATAGTAACAATTTTTGACACCAAAAATTAACGTTGCAAAAATAGGTTTTCGTCTGTATTTCTCGCTGCATCATTGGAAATAAAAAGTAAATAGTAAATAATAGCAGGAATGAGAGGGTGAATCTGGTCTTGCTTGCAGTTGTTTCCTTCGCAGCGCGTTGAAAAGATGGCGCGAGTTGTATGCAAAGCATGTTCTTAACCAAAACACCAAGTAAAGCAGCAGTGTACTGTGTTGCAATTTTAACCAAGCATTCATCGTTGTTATTATCAAAACAAGCTGCAAAGCTCCAAAACATTTCATGTTCCGTTCCACGATGAGATTTTCTTGAAAAAATCATTAAAAATTACGTTTAATTTTTTAGAATTGTTATTCCCTAATATTTTCAAGATATTAAAATGAGCATTTCTGTTTGGAGGCCGCAGTAAAAATTACGGTTTCTTCACTAATTCGTATGATATAAACTATGATACAAACTTTTTGATCTTTTGCCTGGTGTGCTAGCGGTGTCAAGATAAGCGAAGATAAGAGAAGAGGGATGCCGTTTTAGGGAAAGTAGGCTTTTTGCTTTAGTATGAAGTTTTATTATTACACACCACTGCATTGAAACCTGATTTTAAAGAAAAAGTAGTAGTAATGAGGGCAATGGAAATAGTTACAACTGGAAAAACCGAAAAAATGTTGATTTTCTCGTTTTCTTTTTCCTCCTTAATTTTTTTTATTTCTTTTGATTTAACTCAGATGAAACAAGTTGAAAAGGAAAATGATACTGTGAGAGTGAGGAGGAGGATGATGATGAATCAAGAGAGGGTTTTTGTTCGTGTAATTATTTCCACTGCTCTTTTTCTCTCACTCATTCTTCCTCCCTCCCTCTCTTTCTACATCTCTTTGTTTCTCTCAGGATGATTTCTTTCCCCAGTGCAGTGTTGTCTTTACACTTTGTCCATTGTGTACTTTTCTTATAATATGCTTTCTAAGACAAAAACAAAGTTTTTTTCAAGCCTCTCTTTTTCTTGGATGAAGTAAGCGTAGAAAAGTATATATTTATTTACCAAGCAACTTTTTCAACTTTGTGAGTTTGCTTAACAGCTCAGTCAATACAAAAATTTTCACACAAACAGATTGTGAAACAAGTTAAATGGTAAAGATGCTTCTGTTATCTTTTTTATTTCACAATTTTGTTTTTTTTTTCTTTCCTATTGACTTGAATTTTTTAAATAGCAGTTGCTGCCCTTTAATTTCTTGGAAACAAACATGGAAAATGGTGAAATTGAGATTGAGAACGCTGCTAGTAGTGCACATTTTTGTGATTCCTGCAAAACAAGTGCTAGTCACGAACGTTATTATAGTTATATCCACATTACATCAAGATGGGTATATGTTTTTATGCTTGGAAAATAAAATCTTTTGTCCGTGTGTGCAGGATCATGAAAGAACCTGAAATCTCTCTCTCTCTCTCTTCATTCTGTAGCATTTTTATACAACACTAAGAAACATCTTAATCATTATCATCATCAAACACGTAGAGAGATCATTTTATTTTATCAAAAAGAAAATGAAAGTCGAACGTTATTACAGTTATCTACATTACATCAAGATGGATATATGCTTTTATGCTTGGAAAATAAAATCTTTTGTCCGTGTGTGCAGGATCATGAAAGAACCTGAAATCTCTCTCTCTCTTTCTCTTTTTTCATTCTCTCACATTTTTATACAACACTAAGAAACATCTTAATCATTATCATCATCAAACACGTAGAGAGATCATTTTATTTTATCAAAAAGAAAATGAAAGCAAGAGAGAAAGACAAAGAAGAAAGTGAGAATTTCAAAAAGGGGAACACGAGGAGCAGTAGCGGTGTTTGTGCTGCTGACTGATGTTATGTTGGTTTTGGTGCAACTAAAAAATAATACAGTTGTACAAATATATATGTATAAATGTACAAAATAACTAAAACTGTGCTAGAAATTAATCCTTTTGAAGTTAAGAAAATGTTGCTCTTTTTCTTTATCGTCCTGTCTTTTGTGACGTAAGACACATACCAATTTAACTGGAACTGCTCTTCTGTTTTCTCCTCTGATTAATTTTCTTTTTGACTTTGAATGTATGTGTTTACATGTGTTAAAGTATATGCCTATATGTGTAAATACGAGCTTGGCTTAATAAGTACATGTAGAGTTATGTGAGATAACGAAAGAAAATATTTTTTAGATGGTGGTGGCGGCCGTGATGATGATGATGATGAAGCAACCGTAGTTATCTAGATCAACATCATTTCCTTTACACTCCAAAATGTATCGAGGTATGCATTATTTAATGGGGAAAGTGCACGTAGCTACACACATTCTGAAAGCAAAAGTTACAAAGCTTATTACTGATTACATTTGCACAAAGTGGAGAAAAAAGAACAAGGAGGAAAAATAGCTATACGCCTACAAGTTTCATGCTGTTTATCTCCTTTTTCTGTTAAGGTTACACAATGAATCAGAGAAACAACATTTTAAATATTTTCCCCGATATTTTTTCATGTCTAATGCATTCGCATTATTTGTATCAAGTAAAATGGATTAAAAGTTTTAGTGCAAATACTTACAAAATTATTTAATATGAGAGGTCATGTATAAATTTTTACTGCCTTCCAACGGTTTATATGAAATTTATTATGGCAATTGTTCGTTTTTACTGATATGATGACGTCAGCAATTCTTATTGATTCTGTTTTCATATTTTCTGCAGTATGTAATCAAGGACAATATTTTCTTGAAATAATTACGATTGGTGGCAGTAAATTGTTCTTGTGTTCTTGAAATTGTCCAACTCT
>JAANSP010002737.1:0-12322 GCA_036850745.1 Homidia socia | reverse complement strand
AATAAAATAAATAAAATGTTGGCTTTGAAACACATATACTGTACGCATATATTCCATAGCATGTAGTGAAGGTACATACGGATATAATTCCAAGACAAATGAAGTATAATTTTTATTTTAAAAGCTAACGATAACTTAAACAAGTGCATAATGTGGTACATGAGCCAAAATAACTAATGTAATGTTATAGATAGTGATATGTGCCGATGCATGTATTATAATCTAGCTCATCGCATCCAAAAAATGTATACCAAATCCTCTGTTGAGTTTCTGCAAAGGCTAACATAGGTAATAAATTGATAGAATTGGAGTACGAGTTTTTACATTGTAATTTTCACTTTATTGCATTTTTAATTAATTTTTACTTATTTGTATAGCTGTTTATCTTTCTTTGTATTCGGCTGGGTTTTGCTCTGAATTAAAATTTATTTTATTAGATGGGATGTGAACCACCGGGGCATTAAGAGAATTTTCCACTGCTTGGTAGTTTGGCTCAAAATTATTTATGCGTTAAAAAAAGCTCAAAGTTAACATAAAGATATGTACTTGAAATTTGTAAATTAATTTATTGATATGCATGAAATTTGGAATTTACTCCTTCCTCCGATATCACAATCTCCTTACAAATACGTTAAACTAAAAGCACAAAACACTACCATTGCAGCACTATTTTATGCTATAATGGTGCTCCTGACAATTATTACAATACAATAATTTTAAGTAAATTAAAATGAACAAGTAATTTCAATGAGTCCCGATGATGTAACAAAGTATACAAGTAGTAGCCTACAGTGATAATAACACTATTGTTAAGTACGTTTGTAACCAAGATTAAAACTTATTATTATTATTCTGCAGTTTCGCATTTTTATTTTAACGTTGTACAAAAATGCATTTAAAAGTCGTCAATCCTAGAGCGCTTATCGTTAGACTTTTCCTGCTCGTGGGACCCTGTAAAAGATACATATTTTGAATGATTTTTTCGTTAAAAATAGCCTTTCATCAAATTTTTTTAACTTAATATTTAGGTAAATTGAAATGATGTTTAAACTTAAATTCTTACCGTTTTTAGCCTTTCCTTTCTTCTCTTCCAACTTTGCTACAAAATTTCTAAATACTTTCATGTACGGTGCTAATGATGTCTTCTTGTAATCTTCATCAGTGAGAGCTTCAACAACAGTCTTCGTCTCAGTCGGAGTTTCACCACTCTGTCCTCGAGATTCTTTATCCAAAGTATGAAGTTCATCCATCAAAGTACTTAAACAAAAATCAAATTCAATTCAATGAAATTATTTACATGTGCTGAATGACATTCCATGATCATATACAATATAAGTTAATGTTTATCTTATTTCAGTTACTCCAATTTCATTACATACATTATAGTTGGTACTTCCGAAGGTTGAAACTCGTAAGCTTTCTTGGGATCAAATGGCACACAAATTTGACCTGTCTTGGGATGAACACAAAATGGAGATTTGAGCAAGTGATTTAAATCTTTGGATACATTATAATCCAAACGAGGATAGCAAAGCTGCAACTTCAGTTCCAAAATGGTCTGTCTGTAGGTTTTTTTCTCCTTTTTCTGTAAACGTAATTAAGAAGTTAGTTTGTAAAAGTACCAGACAGTATAAAACCATTCAAATGTAATCTTCTATTGTGTTATTTTTTAACCTTACATTATTTTCTAAATGTGTCATCACTGCCTCAAATCTATCCTTGGCGTTCGCAGTAGCAGCCTTCACGTCAGCAGGCAACATTTCGAAATTTTTATCCCCCTTTTCCAACATGTTCTGTTCCTCATGGCAGATTTGATCAAATACGTCATCAATGAAATCAATGGATCGACTGCGAAATGAAAAGAGATCAAGAAACACTAAAATTATAGTGCTAATTTAGTTTAATATTTATTAACTAATTAAATCTCAATACCAACCTGAGGAACGGATGAACACGGTCCGGGTTCGCAATTCTGACCTTTTTAGCTTGATTCTCACCACCTCGAATAACCTGTGCGAAAATGACCAATCATAAAAATACCATTTAGAATTAGCTTAACTGATACGAAGATATAAAATTCGGACGACATAATGAAACAAAGAAAACAGTTATATTAGTAATATTAAAACATAAACATACCGTCAAATAGTCCAGAATAGCAGTACGTGCATAAGGGTCCAATTTAATTGCACTTTCGTCACAAACCCAACAATGAACACCACGACGTCCACTGAAAACCCAAAGCAAACAATGGAATCCAAAGTCTCCTTGAATTAAAAAAAGATCAAATCATAATTAATACTTTAGCTTTGATTGAGTTCCATAACGCTTTTACATTAAACTTTTGTTCCCAAAACTCCACATTTCTTACTTCGCAGGGCTGTATCCAAAATCTTTACAGCGAGGGCAATAAACTTCCAGCATTTCCCACACACCTTTGCCCCCTGACAGCAGGTACGCACATCATCGTAATCCGTTAAATCAATATCCAGAACAAACCTAATCATAAATAAATAATGAAGTCAATAAAATTAAACCCGCAAAAACATCATACAGGTTTAAAAAATTCATAACTTGAACATACTCTTTTTGTAGAGNTATAGAATTTCATAACTTGACCATACTCTTTCTGTAGAGGAATGAATTCTTTTAACGTGTCTCTGGTCTTTGGCCGTTGATTATACACTCCTCCAATATCAATCTTTTCTGGTTTCCGTTTTCTAAGCTCCGCCACAAAGTCCTGTTCGCTGTTGAAAGACTGGTAACGAATGTAAATATCACCAGCAAGGGTGAATGAAAATTCTCGGTGAGAAAAGAAGTCCGCTAAAGCAGCAAATAAAAAATTTTAAAATACGATTTTCCACACAGCACGTTCTTTCATTACTTATCATTCTAAAAAATCCATCATTTTCACCACCACTGCAAGTCGCTGTTAACTAAAATAATTGACCAACTTACGGTTGCCGTAGGAAAGCCATTGGTACATCAGTTTTGCTGGGAATATTCTTCCGTAGTACGATGGAAGCAGGAAGCTCAAGCAGTCCGGACTATACTCCCCAGATGATTGGTTAGTGGATGATATTGGTGCCATAATTACGTCTTATCAACAAACTTTACTTCAACTCCTCTACACTCTTTTCAACAGCTTGCGAATTGCTAAAAAAGATAACTCTGTATCCAAAGCACTGATGACAATTAAAGTTGTTGTTATTTTTAATCAGTCACAGCACTCGCCCACGACAATGAATTAATTAATTAGATAACATTCCAAAAAACCAAATCAATTGTCTAGTATTGCAGAAAACTATCATTTTTAGATGACAAGAATTGCACAGAATGACAGAATCAATACAAAACAAATACAACAAGAAAGTGTTTGGGCAAAACAAGTAGGCAAAAAGGATCTTTTTTTGTCAGCTGCTTTGCCGCGTCCAGTTGCCGCATTCTTCCTCTTGCAAGGTTGCAAGCCAGTGAGAGAAGGTGAGAAAATGCAACAAAGGCAACAAAGTGGTTTATCCCGTTCAGCAGCAAGTTGCACGCAACAAAGAACTTTTTTGTTGCATGAGATTAAATCAAACCTCGTTTCGCTGCAGCTAGCTGGCTTGCAAAATGCAAGCATAATAGAAAACTGCTTTCCGTGCTTTCTATTAATTATAATTATCACAGCATAATTATAATGTGAATTATATGAAAATTATAATTGTGAATCTTATGTGACTTATAATCTCTAAAAAGTATGTATTTATGAATTGCACTTTGATTTTAATTGATAAACCCATTTACTTATATACCTAACCTACATATATTTTACGAATTCAACTGACTTAACGTAACCAGTAACAATGACTGAACTTGAACTTGCTTTCTAAATTCAACTGAAAAACGTTGTTACTGGAGGTCAAAACAAGAATAAAATATTGAATAGGTATTCTCAATGCAAATTTTTATTGCCCATTGTACTCATGCTTTGTTTTCAACCAAACCGTACCAAAGTCTCATCATGTGCTACCTAAATCTAATCATTCTCATCCCATTTCAAGAAGCAAAATAGTACAGAAAATAACTTTTGAATGCACCATAGTATATTTTATTGTTTCATTTGTGAATTTTTTTAATCATTTCCGTAATTTTCACAAACCATTATAAGCCGTCACGTGTTTAGTACCATATTTAATAGTCTATTTATTTCTCCAACGCTAGAAAAATTCAAAATGGCTTGTCTAGTTTTTGTATACTTTCTCTTCTCCATTCAGTTTTGTATTATTTTAGGCGTGAAAATCGGGGAATCCAAATTCTTGCTTCCTGTTAAAGTCACTGAAGAAGACGATACGGACGCCCATTCACTGAGTTGTAAGCAAAGCAACAAGAGTTTCCAAATCATTTTGGGCGCCATCATAATAAAGCAACTTTAGTATTACTTTTTATGAAAGCCAGATCAGTTTGTATGGAATCACGCCGTTGGCCAAGAACCCGCATTCCCTACGACCTCATTGACTTTCGAGAGTTAACCGACGATGATTGGGAGTTTCAAAAGGCTGTCAAACAGTACCACCTTCACACTTGCCTTCAGTTGGAAAAGCGTAGAATTGGAGACGCAGGCTATCTGAATATTCGAATAGTAGACCGTATAAACACTGGTAGTTGTGGTTCTTCCGTCATTTGTTACCAAGAGGGAGCCCGGGATGTCAACATTTCGCAATATTGCGCAACGGTCGACACTTTTGTCCACGAGATTGGACATGCTTTGTGTCTCAGACATGAAGATGAAAGACCAGACCGCAATGAATTTCTCGTGTATTCAGAGTGCAATAATCCATCTAGAATTGCAGAAACAAAAAACTGTGATGTGTTGAGAGGGCAAATCTACGATTATAATAGTATTATGCACTCCGAGTGCGGTGGATGTAATGGTAGACCGAGCATGCCTGGTTCCGAATTTTGTAGAAACCATAACGGTCTTGGTGTAGTTGATGCTGACAGACTCAATGAGTTATACGGATGCCAAGGTTGCCTCTCAATGATTTATTCTTTTACTTATATTTTCATTTTGTACACTTGACTTCTACCTTAATTGCTTGTATTTTAATACTCAGGTTGTCACAGTCACAGATGGTACAACGTCGACTCTCTCACCTGGGAACAGGAAAAGACTCTAATCGACTTTCGCTCTCAAGATGACCTGGAACCCATTTATGCATGCCGAAGCCTCATGGGTGGAGAAATTTCAGTTGGCAGGTATCTTGCAAGAGAAAAAGCGTGTCACCTCACGTATTTGAAGGCAGCCTACAAAGTCACCAAGCATATACAACTACTGGCCCTGCCTAAAACAAAACTTACCCACAATTACACACTCGTTAAGTTTTCGGTTCATGCAGATTGGGATAAATTTGTACGTGTTGGAAGATCATCAAAAAGGTGGCCGAATGCAGACCCCTTAGACATATTCTTAGCACAAATATTTGTTACTGGAAATAACGGGAAAAAAACAACGCTGCTTGGGAAAACGTACAACAACTTGTGGGATGCAGATTTTCTCTATCCAGATGGAAGGTTTCTTCGATTATATTACCCAGGGGTTCCGTTTTACATTTATTCTTGTACGGAATAGAATCCCATCTCTTTCTATATTATATTTAAATTCATGACATAAACTTTTATATGCTTACATGGTTACATGCTCTGCGTCTAAAAGTGCGTAATGTGTACCATGTATGCACCATGCGTCCATTTCTAAATATATTTTGAATGATTTGTAACATGATCTAAACCGTGATATTAATGGTTTTAAATATTAAGTTTGTAAGGGATACCGTTAAACACAAAGCTTCAAAATTACAGATAGCGACATATGATGAGATTTGAAATTGGTAGTCGAAAATAAGTAGGGATAGAAAATTAGCATAAATATGTATATTTACACAGGTAAAGTAGTGTATTGTATTGTAAGTCATCGGTCAGTAATTTATGTATACCTGTATGATTCATTGAAAACTAAAAGTATTGACACACTAAAATCTACAAAAAATTTACTTAATTTCTATGGAAAATTTTGTGGACTAACATTTATGTTATATATTATTTTAAAACCCAATGTAATTTCAAGATAAAGCATTTGTTATAGCAGTAACTTTTTGGGTAAAATGTTTCTTTCAAGGCGTTTTAAGAAACTTGAAATACCCCTTGTCACTTTTGACTATAAAAAATCATCAGCCCCCTCCACTTGGTATAGCAATGCAATATCTTTCCTAGAGTTGCTTGGGGTATTGTGATAAACAATATTTTCACCACTTGTTTTCTTTCCTGGAAATATGCTTTTTACATTTCCAGTTGTTTCAAAAACTGAATAAACGAATAAATAAACAATCTCATATTCATATAGCGTAGATGTGTTCCGTTGATCAAGCTGAAATATAAAATACATAGTTTGCATTGGCTCAAATTTTCTTCGCAATGTTGACTCATTAATTCACTTACTTAGCTCCACTGGGTTTTATTACATTGAACATTAACTTGTTACAAAGATTTATTCGTTGTATGTTTTTTTACAATAATACAATACGAATTTTACAATAATTTACAATTTGAAATGATAATTTTAAGTAAAATGAATATTTTTGGAAACCTTGCACTGAATTGGCATGCATAGTTGACACTCGTTAACGGTTAGTTAAGGTCTAGGTTTTCTAGTATAAACGTAACAATAGAGAAACTATTAAATAACAATTGTAGCTGTAGCCGTAGTCAGCAAACGTAATTGCCAATTGCAATAGAATAATTTATGAACATTTAAATTTCCATCAAAACTAAAGAATCGCAAATAAACGGTCAAAGATCTGAAATTAAATTAAAACGTGTTGGCAAAATAAATAAATAATTATTTATTTTTACTTTGTGCATAAATAAGAAGTGGTGTGAATGAACTCACCTCTTTCGTTTTAATTATAGGCAAGGAAAGTGGATTTTGCTCCACTTCATCCAGAAACAACGAGGCTACCTCGTGCAAGTCATGTTGATGATGTCTCTTGCTGCTTGTTATGCATTGCTTCACCCACTTTTGCAAGCGTTTGTTCTAAAAGTCGGATATTCAGTATGTAACGCAACAATAAACAACATATAAAATTATGGTAAACAACATATATTGCAATTACCTTTTTCTCAATGCTGTATGCGATCCAATATATTATCACTCCATTGAAAATAGTGTAACAAGTAAGAATAGGGAATTCGGGGAGGCAGTGTTTCTTCAGTCGAGTTAGTTTGAAAATTTGTAGTACAAAATAGCAATAGTACAGAAAAAAATGCATTCTAAAAGTTTTATTGAAATGTTCACATATGCGAAACGTTTTTCGGTAATCATTGCAATTTAATAGTAAATCCAAAAAGGTATTTGGTGTTGTTGTTTCAATATTCTTCACAAATTTAATACAAACTGAATACAAAGAAACTGCTGCTGCTAGATTTAAGTCTCCCCAAGCAAAACAATGAAGAATGTGAAAAGCAAATGTATATTCTGTTCCAATACTCTCCATATGATCAGCGATAGAAATTGTGAAATTTGTCGATTGCTCCATTTTTTCAACCCGAGATGAACGTGGACAAATATTTAATTCTCCGAAAGGAGTTATGATGAAGATGAGGACCATAGCTATTATGTATAATCCTCGCACCCATGCCAAAATCACAACAACTGGAATATTACTGCTTATTGACCTTACTGCCAGGATTATTGTTTCAAAATCTTTGTTCTGGACTCCAAAAAAATGTCCATAATACAAACATGAAAAAATATTGACAACTAGAAGGAAGGAGCATGCATAATCATGGAACTTAGAAAAATCTAGCTCATCCTTGCAAAATCTTAGCAAGACATAAATAGAATGACTAGCAGAGCAAGCCATCAAACACCAATATACAACCTGTAAAAATAAAATTGAATAGACAATTTAAAACTTTAGCACTATCGAATAAGTATTCGTGAATCTTTTATCACCCACCAAACGAAAAAGTTGGACCCATTTTTGCCTCGTTGTTTGATCACTGCTAGTTTTTGAAATTCGAAGGCAAAAATATGTCATGAAATCGCAAAAAGCCTCCAAAAGTGAAAGTCCAGGGAGTGCTGTGTCATTGCTTGTATCAATATCAATGAGTACGTGCACTGTGGATATGGTTTTCATCACCACAGTATTACCAAAAATGCGCTGGTTTATTTTAATTTATAAAGGCTAAATTCAAATGATAAATTTCTTAATTACCGTGGTTTTCAGCTTGTTCTTGTTCAGAAGCAGTTGAGGGTAAGCAAACCACGACACATTCCTGGGTCGTGTCAGGCTGATCTAAAGTGCCCGCTACTTCCGATCCTCGATCGTCTCCTTGATCCTCACTTAAGTTTCGTTCCATAGATTTACACCCAAAAACCACAACTGGTTGTCCACCAAAAGGTCTTAAAACCCGCTACTTCCAATCCTCGATCGTCTCCATGATCCTCACTTAAGTTTCGTTCCATAGATTTACACCCAAAAACCACAACTGGTTGTCCACCAAAAGGTCTGATTTAGAAAGGTCAAAAAACAAGTTCCCAAAATTTTATGAGCCTGAGCAATGTCAAAAAGGAAATGGTGCAAAAAAGAGTAAGGTGGCCGTTTATATAGGTATGTCATGAGAATGAAAGATATTGAACGATGGCTTAACACTAACGATTTCTGAGGTGGGGTTTATTCTTATAAATGTATATTACGTAGTGGGTGATATGATCTGTCATTTCTGTAATTTTTTCATGTACATTGTAGAGTATTACCACAAATAACATTCTTTAATTCTAAACTTTCCGTTTTTTCCAGTGCAAGTAAAACTACAAGTGAAAAGATTTCAGCTCAGATGTGATCAGAAGTTCTGATTCAGATTCAAAGCAACGTTAAATAAATTCACAAAATGAGTTTTCGTGTCTTGTCACCCACGAGTCACGACTTCACGAGCAAAAGCCTGAAAACGGGAAGTCGAAAGTCTTTTTATCAATGATAAGTCAGGTGTTGTCTTCACCAATAAAAAAGTAGCAATAGGAGTAGGGGATTATTAGGCGAGTCAATATTTGTATTTATAAAATGTATAATTACAATTTGAAACAAGAATTTTTTGCATTCAAAAGTTGTGACATTTTTTTAGATTTTGAAAATCCCCAAAAAAGTCGATATATGTATGTATTATAGGGAAGGAATACTGTATATAGCATACGTATCCAGCGGACTAACCACTTATTGCAGTTTTTGCCGTCTCTCCCTTTTCTACACTCAAGTCGATATAACTCGCCAAATTCAAAACCTGTGATCGGATAATTGTTGTGGACAAAACATGAGGATAAATCATGTACGATATGTTTACGTTGTGCTTAAAATGATGACGGTCATGACATTTTATAACGGTTACCATTGACCGAACCGCTGAAATTTTGTCTAATTTAATTTGTGTGTGACGGAGGTGGTCAACTAGTAATAGTCAATTAGCGAAAAGAACTGAAAAAGCTCTAACGATTTTTGAGGAATTGTGTACACGCACAGACGGACGGACAGACGCAGATATTTTTACAAAGTAGATTTATTGGCTTTCACCACTAGACAATATTTACTCTCTTCTCTGCGCTTCTCCGGATATTTTGGATTTGGAATAAGGTGAACAATGTGTCCAGCTACCACTCTCTATTTGCATACGATTTTTGTTCATTATCAAGCCAACAGCAAAAGGCAAAGAGGCATGACCATTTTGACACTGCACGAGCACGGTGCACAGTCTGTACCAATTCAATACTCCGTGACGTTATCTTATATTATGACATAATATGACGTTGTCGATTTCTGTCACATGGTTCAAGTTTCTCAAGATAAGCATTTCTGATTGTGTATTTTGTCTTGAAGCCAATAAAAACTACATGGTTTCTACAATGTTGTCCAGGCAGATGGTTATTAAAGTATATAAGAGATAACTTTCTTATTTTTACACACAAACATTTTTACATAATAGTGCTTCTACCGTTGTTGTTCTTTCGATACTAAGTTTTATGGTAAATTCTTTTCGAGATCTTGAAATTTATACGGAATTGTAATATCAAATACTACCTTATAAGACGAATACCTACCTAATAATATTAATAACACTATGATTTGATAAAATTATGATTTAATCTTTTTGTTGAATTGTATTTTTTATTTTAAAGTTGTATGCATAGCCAATAACATGCGGACCGCATGTTGCGGTGAACACAATCCATACTTAACAATTGAATCGGGAAAGGAGTTCAAATCGAGAGATGAGATGATCGTAAGAATTGAGCGGCTCAAAGATGAGATCAATAAATACTATGAACATAAAAATGAAATCCAAAACACATTCAACTTAAACCGAAATAACTATTAATGACTTTTTTATTATTCATTAGTACTCGAGTATATCATTGAAAGATGTAGTTTTCAACATACAGAACTGATTTAATGTTGTTTGTAGCATTTAAAAAATCATCAACATCTAAAACGAGTAATGTCCTATGTCCTTACACGATTTTTTACATAAGATTAACACAAAACTAGGCATAAACAAGTGAAGAAAATACAACAATTATAACAAGGTGATCATAAGTCGTTTCTTCAATATCACTCAAATGCTCCTATCAACTTCTAAAAAACTGCATAATATACATATTTTCAATTAGTCACAATATTGAATTACTCTCTTTCTGCATACAACAAAAAGATTACAACTTAATACAAATAGTTATTAACTACATTAGACTTACCATCATTCAAGTTCAAATATTTACACAATTGACTGAAAAAACAGCATAATTTGACAGTATATACAAACATTGACATGTTCTTTATTTCTGTAAACACAAATATTCAGCAAGCTAGAAATTAATAATCCTATTTTATCGTGACATAAAAGCAGTGATGTTTTTCTTGTGCGAAAACGCAAAATGCAAATTCCGCATAAATCTAATAATGGAAATTTAATCTAATAAACCAAAAAAATGTTTGTTTTTCCCTTAAATTATAAGAGCTAACTAACGAATGGTAAAATAGTCATCGCCTAAATAATATTGCACTTTTTCGCATGTTGATTACAGTATTTTGTTCAAGCTGTACTTTTGACCTATTTACATAACTAGCAGTAGTAATAATAATAAGCTGTATGATGAAGATAATGACAACACCAAGAAGCAGCAAGTCAGGTGCAAATAATATTTGTCTTGAATTACCTTACATTTACTTTAAAGATACATGATATTTTTAGCTGAAACATTTATATTAACGATTTTTCATGAGTATAATATATTGTTAAAGTTAACAATCCAGTTTAATGTTAGTTTAGATTGACCTACAAAACTACAATTTTAACAATCTCCAAAGTTTTATATTTTCACTAAATCTACGATTGAATTTAGTAATATTTATTTTAAATATCATTTCGTTTTCATCCTCATAAAATGTTAAATCTTATATCATCATGTCATCGTGAAACTAATTGTTTGAACTGAACAAAGTTGAAAATCACTGGTAAAACTAAAATACCGGGTACTATTGCCAATATTGATGAAACCACGCTTGACCGTACTCTGAAAGTAGGAAGGGGTGAAGCAAAGGGTGAATTGCGATGAGAACTGAAACGAATGTTTAGTGAATTAGTTTTTTGGTATTGATGATGCTTCCTTGAGAAATTCACCACCGCCGGCAACAACATTCCATCTCACTCCATCTTCCATGTTTTGATACTGATGCTGAATAGTCTTGCTGAGATCATCTTTTTGGTAATGTTCCGTTGCCTTGGTGACGCTGACTGTATTAATCAGTGGGTGAAATATCAGGGCAAGGAATAATATTTGGCATAATATTGCGATGGTAGCGATCATTGTGACTAAACTGGCGAGAAGATTAAAGTGGATCGAGAAAAAGAATGGAATGTTTGGTTGTGAAGAATGTCCTTGTTTTTGATGACCATGTTGACGACGGTGTACATCATCAGGTAAGGGCTTCACAGGTCCGTTCGCGCACTCAAAATTTGGAAAGGTTGACGAGAATGGAATGGCGTTCATTTGGGATGCTTTTTTGGCAACGTGATGTGATTTTGAAAAGTGTGACATGGAAAAGATTTTCATGAAGATGCTGATGATGGATTGAGTTGTAGTTAGCTTTGTGGTTGGTAAAAGAGATCCGAGTTCGCAAGCCGAAGAAAATCTGTTCGAGTTCCAAAGACCTCAGCTGGGAAATTTAGTGTACATGGCGTAAGTGAGATCGTTCTTTTCCAGGCGACAGAATTGATTGTCCATTCGAAGCCACTG
>JAANSP010002736.1:0-12323 GCA_036850745.1 Homidia socia | reverse complement strand
ATAGTTTGCTTACTAGTTCCAATAATAATTACTGTAATATAATTCATGTACTTTATCTTTGTTGTTGTAATTTTGAATTAGTTAGTCCTGAAGAAGACTGAAGTAGCGGTCGAAAGCTCGACGAAACAATAAATCATTTCCTCAAAAATCGTTCAAACTACCTTATAAAAATATTAATGTTAAATTATTAAGTTGATTTTCTCGTGTGTCGCCAGGGTATTCACTCCATGTGAAAGTAGATAAAAGCCTTAGCGACCAACACAAATATGTAAATTAGGCACTTGAGACTTATAACTTGGATGTGGGAAATCGTCTCCTGTAGTAATAGGAAATTGTCCTGCTCTATAAAATTTGGTAAAGAACATTATTATTTGTGTATAACTACGGCTTCAAGAATTCTTGTATGCCGGGGTAACTTTGCATGTGAAAATAATTGGTAGTTTTTAACTGGCTGATTCATGAATCACGCCAGATAATTATTACTGTGGTAGAATTATACTTGGGTTTTTGGGTGTTGACGCGTAAGATGGTCATTAGGGCTGTCCAAACTTTCATGAAATGTTGATATTTTGATCGTTAAATTTGGTGGCATGTAGCAGGCCTTTGGGCTTGCATCCTTAAAACGTTGAAAATGGTTAAGGTCTTATGTCCAATTTATGGGGAATGACGTGACGAGTGTTGATGAATAAGAATTTTTAATGCGTCAACGCCCCAAAAATCCGATACGTAATAATCCTGCTGATAACAAACAATAAGAGTGCAGTGTGGGCAATAACGTCAGAGGTGATGAAGTTTTTTGATGTGTTTAGGATGCTAAAAAACTATGAGCATTACATTGAAATTCTCCTCTTTCAATTTCTTTCAATTTATTAATTCTAACGTTTTACCGAACTATAATAACAAGAAATTGCATGTATACTTAAGACCAGAACAAAAAATATTTCAGACCAAAATTCAAGAGAAGTCAGCAAAAGTGTACCGGTAGCATAAGTTTGCATCAATCATGCACTTCTTAATAATGATTCATTTACTACGTACAGGATGAAAATTTGATATCCCTTAATTATATTTTTTAATTCTCTGTCGAAGCAAGTAATAAATTTAGTTATTCTAAGCAATTACAAGAGTAGTGTTTGGTTTTGAGCAATATAACAGTATCTTTTTAGGGAAAATTTACAACTTATATTGTCCACTAAAATAGGAGAAAAGTATTAGAGTTTCACATTAAAAGTAAAAAATTTAGAAATTATCGTTTCAATTAGCCTGCCTTCAAAACTGGTTAAAAATAAACAGCAAACCACGTAAGATTCTTCCAAACATCACGAAATGTCAAAAAGGAATAAAAAACATTGTATGTCACTTATACTAAAAGAACCAACAAAATCAATCGTGAAAGCTATTGGCAGAAGAATAATACTACAAAATTGAAGTATTTACAACGGTATGATGAAAACTTCGCATGGATTTGCTAGCTTACAAGCATGGTTTTACGCATATACTTATGGCAAATATTTCTTGTTCGACGATCTTACAGCGAGAAAAACCATAAAACACGAATAGTATAGGTAAGCATCTGTTTGACCATATGTGATTAACTAAAACGGATTGCATGAATTTCTCCTAGCAAAACTGTTCTAGCCATCCCTTACGTTTGGCATAAATTAGGTCATTGTATAGATATTCACTTGAAGACCGCTGGTTGCTAAAAAATTGCGGCAAATATTTTTTTATTTTGCTGCTTATCATGAACTGTTTCTTCTCTTCGCTCTCCAAAAGCTGCCAATTTGGAAGCCATGTCGCAAAGCTTATAGTTTCCGTAAAATTACTAGTATACAACTTCTTAAAAGCTGCAAAAGGCGTGTCCTCTATATTTGATTCTTGCACTTTACCCGCGAATGTTGCAAATTCCACAATGTCGACTTTGTACCCTAGTTTCATAGCAATGTTAACAAATTCTTGATCTACAAATGGAGTTGTGTTGTTTACATTGTAAATGTCGTTAGGAACAGAAGCGTCTAAAAATAACTTAACCGAAGCCCATGCACACAAATCTACTGGAACCATTGCCATTGGAATGGGGTCACACGGTACAATTTTATGCTTGAGAAAGAACATGAAACGTTGCATTAAGTGATTGGAGTCCAATGTGAACCTGCCGGTTCTTGAGTCACCCATGATAAATGGGAACCGGAATACCTTTCCTGGAATACCTCTTTCCAAAACTGCTTGTTTCATAAGAATGTCTCCGACAAATTTGGTGATAGGGTAACCAAGTGTTGTGACGTTATTGAAGTCATCCTCTTCTGGCCAATCCTCCAAGAAATGCCCATGATCATCTGTTCTGGAAACAGCAAGTAAGCTGGATGCAAAGAAAACATGTTTCAACTTTCTTCCCGCGCTTGCAAGCTCAAGCACATGTTTGGTCCCTTCAACATTGACAGCTCGCATACTGTTTGAAGACGTACACTTCTTGTAATGCTCAGTGTGTTGAACACTGACGGCAACATGGATTATAGCATCCACCTTTTCACTAAGCTGGTTCCAATCAGCTTCGTTCATATTAAATCTAGGTAGGGCAACATCTCCATCTACACACCTGACCTTGTTTAAATCGACAACATTTTGTAAATCCTTATCAGCTAACACTTTCAGCAATCGTTTGATCCCGGACATATTTTTGCGCGGCCTCATTAAGCATACAATCTCATTAATTTGTGATTTGTTAGACAATTCTTTAAGAATATACGGCCCAAGTGTTCCCGTGCTACCTGTTAGAAGCACACAAGATATCGCATGAGTTTGACATTCTGATTGGCAGGAGTTTGCCCTGATATGCAATGGCAAATGACAGTCCTCTTGAATTAGTTGATTCGTTGCCTTCAGTGTTGGAATATGGTCATTAATTTCCAACATGGCGTGACCGTCAATCAATTGAAAAATTGCTTTAGATAAAAGGTTCACAGTGTTGAACTCTCTCACGATATCTACACTTAGAACAATGCTTTCGCCAATTAGTGTTTGAATCAAATTTTTAAGTTGAACAAACATTAGGGAGTCAACGCCTATTTGCTGGAAAAACGAGTTGTCATCAATCGTTTCTCCCTCGCTAAGTTGCAAAGTTTGACAAAGCAAAGCACGAATCATTCGTTTCACCACTTCTTCTTTTTCCTCTGATAACTTTTTCGAATGATACTCTTTCCAAAAATCTAACGAATTCATCTTCAAAGATTTTTGTTCTCCGCCAATTTTAGTTTTACAAGCCTTCTCATCGATATAAGATTTTAGCTGTGGGGCAAGTTCATAAAGCAATGTAAAGGACTCAATATTGACAACACTTAATTGTACTTGCTGTGACTTTAATGCGTATTCTAATGAACGTAGGGCCTGGGCAGTTGAAATCGGCTTTATTCCTGGTATACTGACTTCTTTAGCTATTCCAACTTCCCCCCACAAGCCCCAATTCACAGATAAAGCTGGAAGTCCTAAAGAACGTCTATAATGTGCTAAAGTGTCTTCAAAGTGATTTCCAGCAGCATGGTTGCTTTGACCTGGTGAACCAAACACAGCAGCGATAGACGAAAACAGTACAAAATGTTCCAGTTTCGAATTGTTCTTTGTTAGTTCGTGCAAATTGAGTGCACCCTGCACTTTGCTTGAAAAGGTGCTGGAGAAAGTTTCCCAAGTTTGGTTTTCAATTAGTCCATCGTGAAGACTGCCGGCTGCGTGCATGATCCCTCTTAGTGCTGGGTAATCTATGTCTACAATTGTTGACTCGATAAGCTGCTTGCATTGTTTATAACTGGATACGTCGAGTTTTACAGCTTGGATCTTGGCGTTATATTCAGAGTTGAGTTTACTAATGGCTTCAGATGTATCTGAATTCGGCAAATTTCGCCCAGCGAGAACTACGTACTTTGCTCCGTATTCAAGCATCCATTTACAAATTTCAAATCCAATTCCTCCAAGACCTCCAGTAATTAGGTAGGTAGCATTTGCGTGAAAAATTGGTGTGTGTATATGAAACATGCCATCCTTTCTCCTATGTTCAGGCATCACGCACACAACTTTTCCTATATGCTGCGCCTTTTTCAGGAACTGTAACGCATCCTGTATGGCACAGCCATCAAACCGCACGTATGGGAGTGGATTTACGATTCGTTTCTTTATGTATTTCTCCAGTGTTTGAAGTAAACGAGCACAGGCCTCGGAATTTTCGTCAAGCAAATTAACTATAGTGTACTTAACATCTGGGCGAAGTTGAGTGACTTGAAAAGGTGACCATATAGATATTCGGCTCATCTCAACAAATCTGGCACCATGATTACAGACATTTAAAGTTGCTTCTTTAAAACCGTGACTGGTAAGTGAGTTAAGTACCACGTCTACTCCTTTACCCTTTGTCACCTTAAGAATCTCTTTTTCGTATTCAGTGTTTCGAGAGTTAAATATGTGTTTAATACCTAATGACCTAAGATAGTTTTCCTTCCGCTTGCTTCCAACTGTTGCAATTATCTTTGCCCCAATATGCATGCAAATTTCAATAGCGCTCAGACCCACTCCTCCAGAGGCCGTGTGAATGAGAACCGTATCAGATGATGTAACATTTGCAATGTCAACTAGGCACGTGAAAGTAGTGCTAAAAACAATAGGTAGTGTACTAGCTTCGCAAAATGTCATGCTTTCCGGTACAGCGATCACGCGATCTTCCGACAGTTTAATATGACTCGGGAAGAAATATCTCCTCTGCATTCCAAATACGCGGTCTCCAACAGACCATTTTGTGACGTTTTTTCCTATTCGTACAACGACGCCGGCAAAGTCTGCTCCAAGAACTCCGCAGTTGTTAAAATCTTCAGATGGTTTTAGAATGGTCAGCAAGTCCCTAAAGTTTAGCGCAATAGATTTTACTTGAATTTCGATTTCACAGAGCGCCAACGACTCTGAATTTTGCACACCAAATTGAAGATCTTCAATCAATTTACTTTCTGGCAAGATAAGCTTAAATCGGTCAAGTCCTACTGGCAATTTTAATTCTTGTATTATCGGTTTATGCGGAAGAAATTTAGGAGTGAAACGAATGTCTTTCAGAAAGGCCACTTGACATGTCTTGTCCAAGTTCCACAGCTCGTAAAATATTTGAAGAAAGTTTTCTGGTTCGGATGGATTGCTGATATCAATGCAATTACATTTCAGATTGGGGTTTTCATTTTGCAGTGACTTGGTGAATCCCCAAATGGTGCTCGGATGGATGTTTGAAAGTTCTTTTCCCTCAACAGGAACTGTTCCATGTGTCAAAACACACAATCTTGGAAAACAAGATTGGTTCATGTCTTTAAAGCTTTTTACCAGAAACAAGTATGGGCGCAAAATGTCCTCCTGTGTGATGTTTTCATTTTCTGCTAGTGACCAACAGTAAACTATACCTTCAATCACCCCTACCTGCTTGTACACTGATCTCATAAACTCTATAAAGTCCTCCTCACTGCTACTTGGCGAAACTGTAAAATATTCTTCTGCTGTTTCCGCATTTTTATTCCGGCAAGCAACAACAACAACTTTTCGTCCAGTGGCTAGTTGTGGAATTGTTGAAACAAAAAACTCAGAAATTGGGTGTTCCTTCTGATGAAAAACAATCCAAGTCTTCATCGCTTCCTCTGGGAGTGTTTTTGACGCATAGTCAACGGTTTTAATTGCCCTTATGTTAGACACATAGCCATTGGCACATTGGAAATTTCCAGCTACGCGAAAACCACAGGATTGAAGCAGCTTTACCCAACAGTCATGTGAAAGTGTGCAATGATTTGTTCGGATAGATTTGTCCTCGAATCGCCAAAACCCGTCTAAAAGTCCAAAAATAAATGTGGCAAAACGATTGATACGTGTGCTCTCCAGAACGTCCAAAAAGCCATTCGGTTTCAACAAAGTTCTCACGTTGTGCATTGCATCAGATAAGTTCTTCGTTGCATGAAGGACTTCGTACGCGCAAACCATGTCGTAATAACCAGGAACAAAACCTTGTAAAATTGGATCTTCCTCTATGTTTAACTTAGCAAACCGTAATTGCTTTCTGAATTTCTTAAATTTTTCTTCCGCCGATATAAAGAAGGAGCTGGATATGTCAGTATACGTGTACTCAAACTCAACACCCATTCTTTCCAATACTGTCAACATTGGCTGTGTGTAGCCACCAGTGCCTGCTCCAATCTCCAGAATTTTAAACACAGATCTTTTCTCTCCGAACAACTGAGAAAACTGTTGTCTGTATTCATTGAACCATGCCTCATTTCTTTGCTCGCAAGTATGGTCAATAGCCAATAGTTTTTGATACTCTCTATAAAATTCTTCTGCGGATGGTTCAAAATAGCTTGTACCTGAAGGTTCGGGAAAAAGGATGCTCAAAGGTGACTGAGTTCCTCTCAAAATTTTGCTAAGATAGCTACCAATTTTTGAAATAAGTAATGTTGACTTCATCTTTTCCACCAGTTCGTGAGTGAACAGTCGTGATGATAGCTCTGTTTTAACTTGTTTTAGTGACGGAGGAATTTGAATAACTTTCCACTGTTCTTTGCTTCCTATTTTTGTTCGGACTTGGTTCTTTTGTATTATTCCTTCCTCTTCAAAAACTGTGAGAAAATAGTGAAACTGTTTGACGTACTGTGTGTCGATTTTAAGCTGCTGCCTGAGCACCTCCTCACTGAAAACCTGATCCACATTTGGTGCCCAACCGCATTCGTATAAGGCTTTTAGCATGTTGTAGTATACAAGTTTGAACAGCTGGCTAAAAATGATTATCAGATCAGGTCGGTCATTATATTTTTCCAAGCCCTCGTTACACCTTTGTGCTGCACTCATTGCCTTCTCAAGGCAATCCAAGTGTACAGGATACTGTGTCGGACCAGGCTCTGGACACCAAACTTCCTCATACAAATCAGTCGTAATGTTAGTTTGCTGTTCCAGCAGATATTCTAGAGATCGAAGTGTTGTGCTGATAATCTCGACGCCTGTCATGACGGCCAGTGTTTTTCCTGCAGAGTCCAAAAGTAAAGAAACCACGCTAGTGGTGCTAATATTTCTCGTATCCAATTTACTTGATCTGAAAGTGTGGACGAACAAGTGAGATTGTTTTCCATTTTTTCGTGGTTTAGAGAGCCAAACAAATTTGCCAATTTTAATTGGAAGGTAAATCATGTCACCTTTGGGTAAATTTGTAGTTGCAATTATTGACTGGAGCATGGCGTCCAATATTATTGGATGAACTATGTATTCATCGTAGTTTTGCTCATCAGTGGGATTTTTAATGTTCACAAGTGTGCTACCCGAACCTTCTTGTGGCCACATTTTGTAGATATTTTTGAACCTTGGGCCAAAATTGTAACCAAGTAAAGCCAGTCTATCGTAAAATTGTTCAACCAAGCTTTCATCGCATGGTTTTTCCATGTATTTTTGCAACATTTTAGCATCAAATGGAACAATATGTTCTTCAACTGCTGGATTGTACGAAAATAAAGCGCACGCATGGGCCATCCATTTCAAAGTAGAGTTTTGTTCTAGTTGATGAAATATCTCCACCGTAACATTAACTCTATCTGTGTTGGTACCATAGTCCACAACCGTTTGCATTTGGCTGGGAGCTGATTCGTTTAATGATAGAGGTGCCTTCAGAATGAGATTTTCTACTTGTAAGGGGTGATGCGGTTTACCCAAAATTTCATTGCATCCTTGAAGAGCGGCTACGCCAGAAGCAAGACACATTTCCAAATAACAAGCTCCTGGAAAAATGACCTTGGATCCGATAGCATGATCTTTTAAGTAATCTTGGCTTGACAAGTTTATTTCACTCTGAAACAACTTTATGGAGGTGGCATTTGAAATTGAACAACCAATCAGGGGATGTAGGTATGCTTTTCTAAACTGCGGCTTTATATCAGGCCAGAGTCTTTTTCCAATAAACGGGTAGAGGGGCAGCGACACCTTCCTGCGACTATAAAACTGGTCGAATCCCATCCAGTCTACTTCTACTCCCTTCACATAAAGATTAGCGAGAGATGTGAGCAGTGTCAACCAATCGTCAGTACCTTTTCTAAGAGAGGAAAAACAATTAACATTGACTGGGTCGGCATTGATCATTATCAATGCAGAAAGCACCGGATGAGGTCCAATTTCAATGAAGTTTCGACAGCCTAGCTCTATTGCGCACTTACTGGCATTCAAAAAGTTAACTTTGTCTCTTGTGTGCCGAATCCAATATTCAGTATCAATAAGCTCCGTGGGCATCAAATTACCTTGCAGGCCGGAAATAAAATAACAGTTTTGCTTTCTTTTTTTAGCATCTAGTGTTTCACATATTTTTCTGTATGATTTCAGCATGGGTTCCATATGTTTGGAATGGAAAGCGTGAGTCGCTTCCAAAGGAATACATTCAAGCATTTTATGTTTACAGAAGTCGGAAAAAGCCAAAACGAGGTCAGGGTCTCCAGCAACAACTGTTTGCTTAGTAGAATTGATTGCTGCAACGTCAAGTACTTTTCGTTTATCTCCATCAGCGTACTTTATCATCAGCGCTTCTACTTTTTCATTGTCCGCTTTGATAGCTAACATTTTTCCACACGGAAGTTGACCAATCAACTTACTCCGTTCGGCGACCAATTTGATCGCATTGTTTAAAGTCAGTATTCCGGCACATACCGCAGCAGCAAACTCGCCAAAACTGTGTCCTAGAACATAGTCAGGCTTTACTCCCCACGAATCCCAGAGCTTCAAAAGGGCGTACTGTACACAGAAAACTGCAGATTGACTGTAAATTGTTTGGCATATCTCCTTGCCAGCATGAGTTCCCCAGATTACTGGCATGACGCTTATGTTGTACTCGTCCCTTAATATTTTATCGCAGTGGTCGAAATGAATCTTAAACACTGGACTTGTTTCGTAAAGCTGTTTTGCCATTCCTATGTGTTGGCTTCCCAGACCAGTGAACAAAAAACAGATCTTTCCAGCCCGTTCTCCATTTCCTGACACAAAATGTTGATTTTTAATTTTTTCACTCAGTTCAATTTTATTTTTGGCAATAATAGCGGCTTTGATAGGAAAATCAGCCCGTCCAGTGTTTGCAGTGAAAGCAATATCATCTATGATGTCCTCGCTTAGTTGGCATTTAGTTTTGTACTTATCAAGTAGTACATTCATGGATTGCTGTGATTTTGTAGAGACTTTTATAATGTGCAGGGGTCTTTTCATCTCATCATTAACGGTTAAAATGGACCTTAAAAGGTGAGTATTTTCGGGAGCTTCTTCTAAGATGACATGTGTATCTGTTCCAGTTATTCCAAAAGAGCTGACTCCAGCAAATCTAGTAGACCCTTTTGCCCTTTTCCAGTCCAAGCATTCCATGGGAAGAATAGCTGGCACAATATCCAGGTTGACAGATGGGTTTAGTTTGGAAAAATTTCGATGAGCTGGTATACACTCGTAGTGCATGGCCAACACAACTTTCATAATTCCTGTGATGCCCGCACAAGACTCAGTGTGTCCAACATTTGTCTTCCCTGATCCAATAATCAATGGCTTCTGGCGTTTTGGAGAATGGTAAGCTTTTGCAATAGCAGCAACTTCCATCGGATCGCCAACAACCGTACCAGTCCCATGTGCCTCAACGTAGGTCACTTGTTCTGGTTCCACATTAGCGTCAGCAAGTGCGAGTTCCATGGCCAGCGATTCGGAGTGAACCGTTGGCGTTCCCATGCTTTCAGAAACCCCTTCTTGTGATACTGCAGAGCCCTGGATAAGCGCCCAAATGCGATCCCCTTCCCTCACAGCATCCGAAAGTCTTTTTAGAACAAGAACACCCCCGCCTTCTGCTCTTCCAAAGCCATTTGCGTCATCGGAGAACGTTTTGCAGCGACCATCTGCTGACACTGCCACTGGAAAAAAGTTTTTGTCAAATGGATTCAAGATCAAATTTACTCCACATGCAATGGCGAGATTCGTTTCTCCGTTCTGTAAACTTTTGCATGCCAAATGAACTGCCACCATTGCTGAGCTGCATCCAGATTCAGTAGCAATACATGGACCAGTGAGTCCTAAAAGAAACGAAATCCGAGCGGCTGCTGCACCAATTGAGTTACCCATATAACATCTGAAAAAATCGTCGTTTCCAGAATGCTCTAAAATGTTTTTGTAATCGTTTATCCAAGAACCGAAGAAAACAGAACCAGCTGTCCCACGCAGGGTTTGAGGATTTATGGAGGCGTCTTCAAGTCCCTCCCATACAAGTTCATGAACTAGTCGCTGTTGGGGATCCATAAACAGTGCTTCTCTTGTAGCAATACCTAACAAAGCGATTTAATATTAATTCCCCATATTTAATCACGGGGTAAATAGTATGTTTAGTTTTATAATAGAAATAAAATAAAGAAATACCAAAAAACTTTGTGTCAAACTCATCGACAGGATTCTTTAAAAAACCTGCATTTGTATCTCTGGAATTAGTTGTTGGCTTGGAGCACTGTTCTTTTAACCAGCGGAAAGGAGGAGGATTGCCAGTACCATCTTTGCATTCAATCAGCAAGTTCCAGAACTCCTCCAGATTATTAGAGCCAGGATATCTGCAGCTCATACCAACAATGGCAACCGGTTCTCTTTCCATTCTACACGAAATCGACTTCATCTCGCTACTAAGTTTTAGGGCAGAAATATCCAGTACTGGTTGCACATATTCCCGTTCTAATTTTTTTTGATATTTTATAACGAGTTCTCCAAGTGTTCCCAAACTTTCCGAATCAAGTGTGTTTGTGAAGTTACGCAGATTCACAATACATATCTCCCGTTGTTGTCTGCATTAACGAAAAATCAACAGTCAACACGAACGAAATTTAGCAGTCAAATCGATTTAATTTATTATTTTGCCTAATTACCGGACCAACAGTTCTCCATGTTGCATAAGGACATTGTACTTGGACTCAAGATTTTTATTATTTCTGCAGTCATCCAATTGAGCAGATTTTAAGCACGTGTAAAGATCAGCTCCTTTTCAAAACAGATTCGAAAACAGTTAAATTTAAATAGATTTGTTTCTTATAAGCATGCTAACAGGATTAAATGTTTTTAGCTTCAACATGTAAACTTTAAGTGATTTTATACCAAATAAATTTTATTCTATTCATAAGATTACTACAACTATAACAGCATGTCTGTGCCCTTCAAAAAATTCCAAATCAAAGTTTGTTGATTAGTGTTATCGTTTGCTGGGGAAAAATAGTGCGTGTAAAATTGGAAAAATCTTATTCGGATCTGAGAGAAATGTGTTTTTTCTTAATTGTCATATAATTTTCTTACCAACCTGTTTTTTGTGCAACTGCATCTATCTAAAACTGTTTGGAATTTAATTTAACTGGCTCAGAAAAAAGTATAACCGCCAAAACTGCTGTTGTTTTGCAAATACCTTTTGAGTCTTTTCTGAGTATCTATCGACGTATTTTATCCCGTTTATGATTCACATGCACATGTAAGCTCAAGTTTTTTTTTCAAAAAAAGTTTTAACGTCTCAAGGTCTTCATATCGCTCCTTGGCATTAGAAATCTATACTCAGAAGAGTAGAATATAGGCACAAGGTGAAATAAGAAAACCATTTGCATATTCGGATTTCGATTTTCGAAGACTTAGATTGAGATGAAATGCGGAAGATAAGATATTGATGAGTTGACTCCAAGTTTTTTACAAGTATGTTGGCAACATTTCCTCATACGGCAATTAAGTTTCTTTTGAATTAAAGGGGGGCTAGATTGTCTGGAGTACTCCGCTTTCCCAAAATCCTTCGATTCTTCTTGCTTGCGACTTATTTGGAGAATTTGTTAGTTTTAGTTCCATTTTTGCGCCTTGTCGCAAATCCATTTATAATTATTTGCTATATACGCGTTAATCTATTGCTTTTATAATAGAGTTTTCTTTCTCACTGCACAACACTAGCTATTGATCTTATTCATGAAGATATTTGTATCCGAGGACACATCCCGGGGGGGTCGATACAGGTAAATTCCATAATCAAATACCTTTTTATTATAAGGAATATCATTATATTTTGTTTAATATTTACATAAATAACACCATAATATATAAAAATGACACTTCGTGTAGGTACAATTGCTTTTGTATTTGTAAATTCCAAATAGTAAGTTTTCGAAGTGTCCTATTTAGCATTCTCAGTTGGCCGAAACCATTATACTGACTTCATCTGAACAGGAGATGCAACAGAACAGGAAAAATCTTTAATTTGAATCATAAGGCTTTAGGTCTTTACTTAATTGACAGAGTACAAACAAAAGTTTTTC
>JAANSP010002735.1:0-12324 GCA_036850745.1 Homidia socia | reverse complement strand
AGAGACCTTTAATTTTCAAATTTTCACCGAGATTTGTCTACATTTAATATTCCAAACATATTATGTTTCCTCGTCGTTTAATATCTGGAAATATTTTCGTATCTTCTTATATAGAATTAAAATTTAAAGCTAGAATATAAAAGATCTAAATCCATATAAAAGCTAAAATCGATGAAGGTTTGGTTAGTGATTTTTTCATGAACAAATAAGCATTTACAAAAAATGCCACAATTATTCCTTACGAAATTTTGTAGATAAATATTATATAATAGTGATGAATTGAGTGAGTTGAATAGACATTACAAATAAAGTTACTTCGACATTTGCGTCTTCTAAAAACTCAAAGTAGAATCCGCAAAAATACGTTTATGGAAGTTCCATGATGATTCATCAAACCGATGAACTCTTTAGATGCTTGTGGGATGTTTTCTTGTTCCTGTCTTTCAAAAAATGTATGAAAGGAATAAAGATATATGATTATGATGTGATGTACGTATATATTGTATACAAAAAGACCTCATCGTCACCACGATGAGTGATTGCGATGCGCTTTAGACATTTCCACCATATAGGAGTTCACCACGATGAGTGATTGCGATGCGCTTTAGACATTTCCACCATAGGAGTAGGAGATAAATATTGTTATTGATCTCGCTGGTGTACAGGGAAAAGCATTTTTGGCAAGACACTAAAACTACGAGAGATGAGGTTACATTTACATTATTAAACGAATGTGTATACCTAATATATGTTTGCTTTGCTATGCTTCAATTTCAGCAATAAATACGCTGCGTATCTCTATGATTATTTTTGCCAAGTACGGGATTTATACACCTGTGCAGTACGTTTGGTGGATCATTACTCTCCTTTGAAGAAACTTAATGAGTCATCATGTTAAAAACATCTTGACCCCTTTACACACGTCATTGAGTACCAATCTAAAAACTGTAAAAACTAATCAAGCAACCATTCTAAAAAATCCTTAAGTGTTTGTGTTTGCACTGTTGCACTCATATCTATCCGAACATGGTCAAAAAAACTGAAAATGATCTTAGATGGCAAGAGAAAACTCACATTAATCTAACTTGACATAATCATCATAGTACCTATTAATTATGGCATGTCATTTGATTATATTTTTCAAGCGTTACAAAAAATATATTGTGAAACTCTGCAAAATAGAATCTTTTCGTCTTCGGGCTTGTCTCCTTGCAAAAAAAATACTCGTAAAAGTCGTAAAGTGTGTGGGTGTTGGAGAACGACAATAAAACAAATGAATCAAGCAATGAACTCGTGAAACATTTTAAAAGAACATTGTGCTCTTCTTGCAGCATGCCAAGCAGGAAAAGATTCCGTCACACTTGATTTCATTACTCGTGAAACATTTTAAAAGAACATTGTGCTCCTCTTGCAGCATGCCAAGCAGGAAAAGATTCCGTCACACTTGATTTCATGGATTCGCATGTATTTTATCACATGCAATATTGAACATTGCAAGTTATGTACTTAAAGTATCCATTATACTTGGATATATACATTTGCAAATACATGGCCGCAGGCTGCTGGATTGTGCAATGTTTAGAATGTCTCAAATGAAAAACCCTTCCTTCCTCTTCCTGGTTTTGAAAATTCCATGTTTTTCACTCTTTCAGTTGATGAAATGAAGAAATGATGGTGTTTCTAAATTTTATATCCACTCGGAAGTTTAATGTAGACAATTAGGATGAGTGCAAAGTGTACAAAAACACATTTACCAAACCAATGCTTATTTTGTTGCATACAAAAAATATTTGAAACTTAATAATTGTAAATTTGTTATTTATTCATCATCACAAGAAAGATTCTGAAGACATGTCATGTATGTATTATATTGATAAAATTTGTTCAGTAGTTTTCTATTTCTAATCGAGTTTTTATAAATTACTTGTTATTATTAATAATATTTTATGTATTCATGTGTCTATCACATACGAAAAGTACTTTTTTCATTATTAATGCCGTTTCGCTGTATTACTTTTGTAAACATTTTTAATTACAACATTTTTGTCAAAGTAGTGGCATCGTTATTTTTACTTAATTAAACATACATAATATATGTACGTACATATTAATAAAAAACTGGAAATGGGAAGAAAGTATGATGTTGTGTGCAGGTATATAGTATAATAAAAATGTCTCTTAACATACCAAGTTTAGGGATCTGTTTTGATAAACTATAATGATTACTGTTAGGATAGCTATTTGTAATATATAATATATTTAATGATGCATAATTTCATAAATAACTTTAGCGAACAACAGCGTTGAACTTATATTTTCATATATTGTTATTGTATTTGGCAGCGTGAAACCGGGGATAAAATCCGCTGTATAAGTAATTTGTATCATTATACTCACCATGAAGAAATAATTTTGTAAATTTACAGACTTCAACCTACAGATCCATAATTAAAGCAAAATGATGCTAAAATAATACTTGCCTATATGTATTTAAAATAACTTATTGTTCGTTTTCAGACTGAGACTAAACTCTTAAAAATAAACTAAAATAGAAATTAGAATTAAACCTTAAAAAATGTCTAAATGAGAAATGCAATGAAAATGGATTCAAACAATTCTTTTCATGATGATGAACTTGTAAAACTCATCATAAACCCATGCATAATAAATGCTGTTAAATTAAAAGTACATAGTCCTGCAGTGTAAACATTTACATAATCTTCCATTAAATTCTTTGTCGTCTTTCATATCGATTCCTACAAAAATGTCCGTATCTCAAAATTTTTTACTTTAGCATATTTGTTAGTATTTCATAAATTATAGGAAACAAGGAAACTATATCTCTACCTACGCAGTTTTACATGTTGCATAAAAAGTATGCTCGTATTACAGTTTAATTAAAGACTGTACTTTACACTGACCAGTTACTTGAAATGTGGAAGGAGATTATTACGGACGTCTACAGTACGCTACTTTCGCTGCATTGTTTCTTTAAACTTTATGAATCAGTGAAAGTCATGAAATTGAAATGCATAGTTTAAAAGTACCCAAAACGAAGCTTATTCTCACTAAATTTACATAATATTATTGTTGGCAAGCTTTTGAAAGAATCTTTTCTTTTTTAAACTAACTTTGCTGACTGAACATATGTGCTCGTGAAAAATTACATAAACTATAATACTTATATAAGCAACCAAATGCACTATGTGCTATATTTTTTTATAAAAAACGATTTTAAGCCACCTTTATAACATAAGGTTATAGTCGTTTCATTTTTTATAATAATGTAACGAGACCATGCTGATCATGTTCACAGCTTTCCCATACAAAGCTGTGTGAAGATTTGTTGAAAGTTTTTTTTTCAGTGAACATTTAATGTGAACATGTTTATGTATAAAGCTCCTCTTGGTTCACTGTTTTGTGGTGGTTATGTTTTATATCAGTCACTGATTAGGCACTTAATGATTATTTAACATGTATAAAATTCAAACAAAAAAACAGTAACAAAATGTTGTAACAAAATCAACAATATGAAACCATAAATTAAAAATGCACGAATTACAACGGATACTCTCGACGTTTCTCCACATGATGACCAGTGTGGCCACGTACAACGGCATCATTAGGATCCTCGCACCCTATCGCTCCCTCATCCTCTTGTGTTAAGTACTCTCCTTTATGCTGACTTAAGTATCTTCCAATAAGTATGGCCATGATGACTATCAGCAAAAACAAAATTGCTAGCACAGCACCCAGCACAGCCGACTGAGTATTTCTATAAATTCTCCTTATTTTTTCCTCGTCCAATTTAGGAGGTGGTCGTACCTCTGGAATTTCTGTGGGATGAGTTACCGGTTCAACGCTGCAAAAATCCTCCACAAGAGTTTCTGCAAAAGATGGCATTTCTCAGTATTTACTATATTGGACTGGATTACTGAATTATTTTATTATTTGAGCTACATAAATGGCTTGGTCTATATATATTACCTGGATAGGAATATATGTTTTTGGGCCGATCTTCTTGAAAATAGTACTTTAGTGGGTAAATATCATCAAACTCGACACGAGAGATGCAGCCGACGAAACCCTCCTTCATCGTCTCATTTTTACCAATGTATAGATATTCGATATTATTAAACTGAGCATCTGCAGATGCCTTTACATCAAATGTAAAAATCCTTGGCTCAAAGTTGTCCACCTGAAATACATTGAAAATGAATTTTCATGAAAAAAGTTGAGCTGATATTATTAAACTGAGCATCTGCAGATGCCTTTACATCAAATGTAAAAATCCTTGGTTCAAAGTTGTCCACCTGAAATACATTGAAAATGAATTTTCATGAAAAAAGTTGAGCCAAAATTTATGTAAAAATTCTAGTAACCATTCTGGGAATGCCTACAGAACGAGTACTTTACCTTCATAACAAGCTTGGTTCCTGATTCCATGCGGCTAATTTTGTACATCATGATATTGGCCTGTGGCAAAGTTTTGGTCCGGGAAAATGAGCTCTTGTCGTTCAAAACCAAAATCAAAAACTAGACGAAGATGGCCACTGTTTGAAACCATGAGAGTTAGATACTCTCCAGTTTTATTACTGAAAACTCCCAACAAAAATCCTCTGGGCTCAGTAGTTGTAAACCCAACACGGAATTTTTCAGCAATCGTCGATTTGTAAGATCCACGGAATTCGTATTTGACCATTGAATTGGACTGTAGGTTAATTCCGATTTCTGCAAAGAATTAATTCGCGTTAATTGAATTTTTCCTCGAGAAAATTACGCCCTTAGGTTTTTGCTTTGAAGCCTTTACTCACCATCAGCACAAATGGGGCCTTTAAATGCGGTAAATCGGCAGTCACAAGTATAGTGATCATATCCCTCGTCACAGGTTCCATTGTTCAGACAGGGACCTGAATCGCATTTTCCTGTGCATCCCAAACCAATTCCATAAGTCTGCTGTTCCGCTGATGTTTTCATGTCAATCATTATTCCATTAACCATGAGAGCTCGAAGACATCCAACATAACCGTCTCGGAAATCCACACCAGAACCAACGTAAAACTCTGAATTTAACTCAATAGCCCTAACTTGTCCTGCAGGTTGCTGAACCGTTGATGATTGAGAACCATCCACTACCAATCTTGCTTGTTTTCGGTTCTTTTCCACATGTACAGAATGCCATTCGTTATCATTTAACTGTGCACTGGTCTGTACATTCACTCCCATTGGACCAGAACCAGACTCCAACTGAAACTTGATCAAGTTGCCATTTATGATTTCGACTTTAATGTAATCAGTAGTTCCCTTGCTGTGCACTATAACAGCATTTGTCGTTGTTGTCTTGAATTCAAAGTAAATGTCCCAGCTATGTGAAAGGTCATTTGGTGTTGGAAAAGTAAGTGCGGCATCAGGCAGTCGGAATGTGACAACATTATCATACAAATCTACGGGTGAATGATAAAAATTTCAATGTTACTATAAAAAACAATTATTTCCATATGCATTACAGTAGCAGTGATGAAAAACCATGTTGACTTACTATCGCCAGAGCAAACAAGAGGACCGAGAGTAAAGCGTCCTCGCTTTTCGTCAGAAACAGTGCCCGTGTCACCGATTCTCAATTCACGTACAGGCAATGTAAGTCATGTCTGTCAAGTACCCTTCATCGCTCAGCCATGTATCTAAGCCACTATCACAGTTACACCATTTATCTGGCATTTCACAGGTCCCCAAGATACCGCAATCGCATTTCATGGAGCCCGGTAAACTGTCGCCCCTGAAAAACATTGGCATTTTTTCATGAATAAAAATAATTTCGTTTTCTCACTAATCAAAGATAGTAACAATCAGTTTCATTTAGCTTTTTTGTTTGTACCAATAATCCATGGGTTGATTTTGACGAGACACCCACCAAGTATTTGGCGTCCAAATATCTGGATTTGAAACTACAATACACATTATAAAGGGAAAATGCATGAAATTGGCTTGCTCTAATGTGGTCATAAAATTTGACTACTCAGTCATTCACTCTTTTATATTCACTGTACTCATTTTTATTATTACCTGGTGTATTGAAGAGTCTGGAATTTTTGCATTCGTACTTAAGGAATTGCCTGCACTCCATGCTTCGATTAATTACAGCTTCCATTTGTGGAAAATCTCCATCATAATTAATGACCTGAACAAAACTTCCTGGAGCATCATATCCATCCACGGGTGTTGGCTCTTCATTCATGTGATGCACAATAGTCTGTGTTTTACCGTCATGATAGTACTGACATGTTACTGGGAATGGTTTTAGTGGACCTGAACCATCCACGTCGACTAATTACTTCAGATGTCTGGCTGGTTCCATGAACATTTCTATAAGCCTAAATTAAATGGGCAAAGCAAAATGTTAATGAGAAAATTATGCTTTCACTGTATTTATGTACATTGAACCAAATCACTTTTCTTTGCATACTTGGCATGAGAGAGGATGAAGAGGCATATTGACATGTTGCACCAGTATATCCAGTGTCTCGGCAATCACATTCAAACTCTGTAGATGTTTGCTTGCACTTTGACCCGTGCTCACAAGGATTTGGGCTAAATAATAAAGTTATGCATTAATGCATAAAATCATAATATATCATGGATAGAATCAGTCAGAGTCAGGAAAGTTGTAAAACTCTAATACTTACTTGCAGCGGTCAAGCATCTGACAACTATCAAATCGCAGCGTGTCCTTACAGCAATAATTGTCTTTCCATGTCATTTGGATTATGAAAGTTTCCATCAATGGAAATCTGACGCAAGCAACCAACATATGCAGAGTTCACATTTGACATGGTGGAAGTGGAAGAGGTCTCAAAAACAACCGATGCTGGCAAACCTAAGATGATATGAAAAAGGTACATCAGTAAAATGAACTTTTAATGTTTCAGTATGAGACTGGTAAAAGTATGCTGTCAAATTACCTCCAAAATAGTAAAGGCCTCCGGTGAAAACTTTCACCAACCTGGTAGTTTTCACCTCTCTCTCATCGACAGAGAAAGTTATAAGATTTTGACTTATAGTGAAAACGACTCTATGCCATAAGCCATCGTTAAACATATCAGGAAAGTTGTCTAAAATTAGTCGCGGTGTTGAGTCCGTAGCCATTTCTACGAGCAGCTTAGATTTCTCCAGATAAATCTAAAGTACACATAATTTTTTTGTTTATACTAATACAAGATACAACATGGATGATGATTAGGGGTTGCACTGGTTGCAGCAACTGAGTTTTTTGTTGGTTTACCTTAAAGAATCCTACGGATGTAAATTTGTGATAAACGATAACTCCATAATCCTGGTAAGTTCGAAACTCAAAGGTAATGTTTAATCGTTGGACTCCCTCATATCCTTTCAGTTTAACATTTGTCCTCTGACTGCTACCAGGAAGAAACGTTACTGGAACAACGTTGGATTCTGGGCAGTTGAACATGGTGTAGTTTTTGTAGAATGTATTGAATTCTTCATCATATGGCGGATTTTTCAGGTTGTAAATAACATTTTGTGTCATTCAAGTAAAAGTTTTCGATGCATCCTGTGAAATTTTTCGCTATGATAAGCCCTTCATCCGGATTTGGAACTGCACCAATATATAGCTACAAATATTCAATGCAAAACCATCAGAAATGAGGAATGTGCGCAGTATTTTTAGTGTAATATGATACGCACTTGTACATTTATCTAAATGTAAAAATAATAAAAAATATGCGCATACAATTTTGTCTAGATCCATTTGTTGAAAATCTCCTTTGATTGTCTCTTTTACTTCAACACGATCGACAGTAAAGCTGACTTGGTTCAGAAACCGATTAATCGTTACATCATGCCATAGGTTATCATCTAAAAGGGATCCTGCTGTTACTGATGTCATTACATTTGAACCTGGTATAAAAATTTTAAAAAAACTTAAAAATTTGTGACTGCATCGCGAAGATGGCAGCAGCATTGTTATTTTTTAAATTAAATTTTTACCTAAATTAATGTTCAAAACTAAACGATTATCAACAAGTTGCAGGGCAAAATAATCGCTCTGAGTTCCTTTTGAGTAAATAAGAACACCGTCTGGCAAAGATGTTCTAAAGCGAAAGTTGATGACATCACGACGTGACCGTATTGGGTACCTTGTCAAATTCCGATATACAATGGATGTCCCATTGAAAGAGAGTGTTTCACTCACTAAATTAGAAAACATGTAAATTACTCTCAGGGGAATGTTTTAATGGGAGTTTTCTCTTCTGAGATATTCATGATGACACGGCATCATATACTATCTAAAACTGTGTACTCACCGTAGTCACAGCCGTAAAGTTCTACCCTCATTGAAATTCTATCCCTCCAACGGGTCGGGTTGATTCTAATATACTGAGCAATAATAGGTGTTTGGAAAGTGTTACTGTGTATGCTATTTCCATCCGAGTTACCTTTGAATAACTGCAATGGGAAAAAATTTAAAGTGAAGGTTTGGAAAATAATTTTACCATCTATCAGTAACTCTATTGAATTATTGTCAGCTTTCTACTCTTGTAGTAGTAAATACATAGGTGAATTTGAGAGCAATAATTTTTTTGTGTTAGATTCCCTGGTTAATTTAATCAAAGCACTTAAGTTAACCTTGGAGAAAAAATTACCTCTCCACTAACTGGATCAGTGTATGATGAAGCCCCATCATTGTTAGCAAACCCACCACCAAAAGCACTCATCCAACTTTCACCGTCATCACTGTACTGCACGTTATACTCGGTGACATAGCTTCCATCATACCCCATCGTTCCAATTTTAGTAATTTTCTTAGATTTACGAAGATTTATGTACAGTGACTGATAGTAATTTGAAACTGAGGGCTGCCACGCCAGTGAGGTACTGGCTTTGGCCGTTGTGCTGGATTTAACTACAGAATAAGATATGCAAGTGAAAAGCAATGAGTTAGCCGAGTTCATTTTGAAAATTAGTATGTATCCCATGTAAAATAACCACCACAGAAATGCTATATTTTTATTGAGTTTCAGCATGCAAGAAAGCAAAAGACGATTTACAGCTACCAAAACTTACAAATAGTTAAACGAATTAATGGGAAAAAATAATGAAAAAAGAATATACACGTATGTCACGTAACATTTAAAGCGGTAAAAAGGCAACGTAAAATGTTAAAATGAAAACAAAACAAAAAATATACCTTGTTACTTCCATCATTTTCCTTGTAATAAGAGTAGTCAAGCTCATTAACTGCGTACAAAATCGAATACTCTTTGACAAACTCAAAAGAATGGGCTCGTCCTTGTGTCTCAATCTTTGTTATGTTTTGAATTGACCTCAAGTCAATTTGAATGTACTGGTCAAAATCCGAATTTTCGGCAGTCCACGCATTTCCGGCTAATATCGTTTTCAACATAAAAGGGAACGAAACATAACAAAATTCATGCAAAAACAAGCAACATAGGAAACAGATAACCCACCGGCATGCATGATAGTTTATGATTTCGTTGCAAAACATGCCATTTAATGAGACAACGAATTTATGGTACAAATAGCAAAATTAAAAACAGCGATTGACGACATCATGTAACCAAATTTTCAGCACACGCTTAGTATTTTAGAATGTATATATACATTTCTAGAAATGAATATTTGAACAGTTAGAGGGGAAAAAACTAAAGTATGCCTTACAATACATCCGAGCCTGTTCAGGCCCTCTTCCAGGTAGTTTGCTTGTCGCTGAAAGGACTGCACTTGTACCCTCTATCATGCATGCATGATAGTTTATGATTTCGTTGCAAAACATGCCATTTAATGAGACAACGAATGTATATGGTACAAATAGCAAAATTAAAAACAGCGATTGACAACAGCATGTAACCAAATTTTCAGCACACGCTTAGTATTTTAGAATGTATATACATATCTAAAAATGAATATTTGAAGAGTTAGAGGGAAAAAACTAAAGTATGCCTTACAATACATCCGAGCCTGTTCAGGCCCTCTTCCAGGTAGTTTGCTTGTCGCTGAAAGGACTGCACTTGTACCCTCTATCAAAGGATATTCACAGTAAGCTGTGAAAATTTCAAAACACATTTTTGTCACATTTGCACTTTTAATCAGTACATAAATGAAACCTAATTCAATTTCCTCACACATCTTATAGCTGACTTATCATTCTCTAATAAACTTACCATCATAACTCTTTGTCACTCCAAAGGAGCAAAACAAAAGTATCACCAGTGAAAACAATTTTCGATCCATTCTTATTGTCGCCATAATCTTTGTTTGCAAAGAATCACTCATTATCTAACTCTGTTATTCACCACCACTTTTGCTGCTGCTCAACAAACACTGGAACACAACACTGGAAAACAATTACTGCGGCTTGTCATTTCGCGGAAGCCAGCCCTTACATATACAGTGCAACTTCCTGTAAAAATGCACGGACGCCTGGAAAGCTTCATGCACTTTATGCACTACATAAACATTTGTTAACTAGATCTTCTGTCCCAATGATACACTCAATTGACAAAGACTCTCCGCTCCAGCAGAGCTATGCTATACATAGATAAAATGTACAAATATAGGTTCGTTATAAAAATGCTGAAAGATTTTTCGGTATACTCGTTTTAATGCTTTTAACCTAATCTGCCAGACCTCGTGTAAAATAACATATATACATATACCTATGCGAATTTATACTTTCTTTAAAATTTCAGATGACTTAAGAGTTAATTACACTACTCGTTACCGTAATAAATCTATTTTAATAAGTGTTACATTAGTAGAATAAATACCTACGCCTAGTTTTGTTATTATTGTTATACTTCCAGTTGATGACTCAATGGCTTTTCTACTTCAACACTTTTTCTCTTTATGTTACTTTTAGACTACAATACAACAGGCAACGAGCTTTTGTGCTGAAAGGGAATAGTGACTAACGTAAAAAATAAATGCTGAAATGAACACAATACACTAAGCCTATTATTACCTTGTGGTATGCGAGTGCATAATATTATATAACGATATTATTTCTCTACATTGAAATTATATTTAAACGCAAGCCTGTGTTTGCGGGGCGCGGATTGACTGTTATGATGATTCAGGCTGCTGCTGAAAGCTGTTCAGAATCACCGTTTTGACTAATACACTGCATAAAAACCTGAGTCAGTAGGATATACACACTGTGAATTGCAGGTGAGACCTTTTATGTACAGGTGTGTGTTTGTGTTTGCTTCTTTTTCACATTACTCTTTGATTGCTATAATCATAACCCTTTGGTTTATGATGAGAGATCAACACACATTTTTACACAAGCTGGATCTTCCATCCTCTCATCAGCCACAAGACCCACATCATATTCTTATTAGCTGTATGTATGCTTCTGCTGCTGCTGCTGGTAGAAGATCACTACTACTGCCCCAGCATATAAACAAGTTCCAGCAAACTACTTGATGTGTCTATAGGCATTTTATATATTATATGGTGGTGATGAAACACGTAAGTATATATAAACTGTACAGACCACAGACGAGCAACGGCAACATTGTTCTATGCGGATTCCCTTTTGCCAACTTTTTCTGTGGGGAGAATGCTAATCTACACAACTCTTGCCTGTCAGTTTTGTTCTGCCCTTATTCATTACTACACTATAATCATATCATGTCGCCATCAGCTCCACACTTCGATGCTTTCTATAGCGTATACTTTCGACTGTGTATACAATCGACATCTTCTTTTGTAAATTGAATCAGGGTTTTACGTTACATAATATACATTTATTTATGTATATATGCAAGCGCCCTTAGAGTTTACTGGAAAAGTCTAAAAAAATGACAAATTTTGGAACAACCAGCCACAAATTCGGATGCTCTCAAATAGGTTTTTGCTCCTTTTGCCAGTCTTTTCTATACAGCACAAATATACAGGAAAACATGTTATGTAAACATGAATCTGGACTCTGGAGCTGACAAGTGGAAGAAGAATCTCTACGCGGAACACTTAACGTTGCATATGATACTCTTGTTTCTCTGCAGCATATGGATATATTTTGTTAAGCTTGCCCCAATGAACACATATTTATTCTGCAATAGTTCCATGCTCATTAGAATTCCAATTGCTCGATATTACAATATAGTATCAAAAAATAGTTCGATATATTATACAATTTTTTTCCTCGACTCTCTACAAAAGTTGCCAGCCATTCGTTCCGGCATATTTCTCTCGCTTCTCCTCTCCGTGTTTCCTCTCGAATGAAATGTCCTCAAGCGAAAAGAAACAGTGACGGCTTTTACAATGTTTTTCTTTAAAGCTGTT
>JAANSP010002734.1:0-12330 GCA_036850745.1 Homidia socia | reverse complement strand
ATAGCATAGCCCCGATATTCGCGTGAATATGAGTTGGCGTGCGTGCGCTTCTCTTCGGAAGAAAAAATAGGATTATTGTGCTTCGCTTTTTTATACGCTAATTTGTAGCTACTATTTTAAAATAAATATTATTTTTTTAAAAACCCAAAAAATGATTCGGTGGAAGGAATCGTTGTCATCATCATCATCGTCGTCGTCAGACTTGACAAGCAGCAAGAAAGCGTCAGCAGCAACAACAGCAGCGTCATTATCGTCATTACAAAACAGTCAGTTAAATCGTGTTCACATTCCAGCGTATCTAACATTTGGATTAAAAGCTAGTCTAGTTTGTTAGCAATTATAGTCATCTTTAATGTCATGCAGGTAAGTTGTATTATATGAAAAACAACAGAAAAATGAGAGAGAGGTCACTTTGGGGTGATTTTTTTCTCTTTCCTTTTTTTCCTTCTTCTTCTTCTTCTTTCTTTCTTCTTTATTTTTTGTTGAATAAAAAAATTAAAAAACAAACTCGTATATTAGTGCTATCTAGTAGTTAATCGGCATTTCCATTAAGGTGCGGTATATTAACGTAAGTGTTTTAAATAAACCGTGGGTACGGTTGCTCATTTTATGGAGATTTTTTAACGTGTTAAACCAGAGCAGCACACGACTCTCTGAGCAAAAGAAGGAAAAAAAGTTGCTTTTTTGCTGAAAAATTTATATATAATATTTTTGCTGAATAATAATAAAACGTAGTAGTAGTTGTAGTATTTGAGCGAAAACCAGTGTGAATATACGTAGTAGTAAGCAAGCCAGTTTAAAAATTTTCCCACGGGAATTTCAGATAAAAGTTCAATAATCCACACGACCAGTAGTAGTAGTAGCAGCAAAAGTAGTGTTCTCGTATATTATATACGCTTCTTCTTCCAATTCTCTCTCTCTCTTGGCTTGCGTTGTCACAAGAGAGAGAGAGAGAAGAAAAAGAACAACAAGAGGAGAGCAAAATTATAATCATCATCGTAAATTTTAAACCCATATAAGAACGACCCGTTTTGTATCGCATTTGTAGATAAGTGAGTTAGATAGCACTAAATACTCTCGTTACGTTGTAGCAACAATTTTTTTTACGTTATGATGATGATGATGACGATGATGATGTTTGTTTCAGGTCTCGCACTGCCTAGGAGGAGTATTTGAACTGCGTCTACGTGAGTTTTCAAATCCGTCAGGAAGAGACATGGATGGGAACTGTTGTGTTCATCATACTCATCACCGTGTTGTTACTAATCATCATCGGAGTGGTTCTAGTGCTTTCAGTGGCAGTGTTGTTAATAATAATAATAATCCTAGTAGTCCTACTTCCACCACTAATCTCATCAACAGTGCGGCGATTCTCGATAATAACGTGTGTGGTGGACTTTGCACGACAAAGTTCCGCGTGTGTGTCAAGCATTATCAAGTGACCATAGACCACAATCCACCTTGCACCTTTGGTGAGGCTTCCACCACCGAGCTTTTTGGCGACAAGGCCATCAATCAGGAATTCAAGTTTCCATTCAATTTTCGGTGGCCGGTAAGTCAAAACAATTATCATATCATTCCTATTTTTTTACCTCTCTTCTTCTTCTCCTCCTGTTATTATTATTATTAAAGTATTTGAACTTTTTTTTCTCTTTTGACGAGTTGGATGAACTCTATGTATCATTACTATTATCATTATTATTAGTTTTATAATTTTTTTGGGGTTGAACACCCATCCTCCTTCTCGTTTTAATACGCACTTGTCAAGTGCGCACCAACCTTAATAGCAGCACAGATCCACTTATCATCATTATCATCATGTCGTGTTATTAAAAGCAAAACGAAATATACACGGTCCCAATTCCCAAAGCGCAAGGTCTTTTTCTCGTCTTCTCACACCAGACGATCCCTTCAGGGTCATGTTATTATTATTATTTACAGATTAATTACGACCAGAGATTTTCTTTTATCGTCACGGGTGCATTTTTCATGTCTACACAAAAATCATAGCGCTGCTACTCCTATCATCATTCATACGTGTATAGTGATTATGTGTTTTTTATTCAACAAACCCATCATGAGATTATTACTGTACCCAGCTTCTACCTTCTACCTTTATATATCTGCTGCTCTGTACTCTTCTCTTCTTCTCATTCTTACCTTTTTCTTCTACTTTTTCCCCCTTTTCTTCTTGTATACAGCAGCATCAGCAGCAGCACCGTAATAATAACAATAATCTCACTATTAATTTAAAAGCCTATTTTTTATGAGTATTAAATGAATACGTAGGATCATCATGAAGACGGGGAAATAATCATTTAAACTTGTAGTTATTAAGGCTAGAGAGAGAGAGAGCTCTCTCGCATCATCTTTTCTCAGTGGAATGATGTGAAGGGTAGAGATTTTAAAAAGTTATTACTCAAAAACCCATATAGCTTATTAAAGCGATTTTTTAAGTACTACTGAGGTAGTTGCTTCAGCAGCAAAGGTAGTAGTAGTAGTGGACCGCTTTTTTTCTTGATCGGTGGATCTTTTTCTTTCTTTTTCAAAACCACAATGTTCATCATCATGATGATGATAATCGTAATCATGAAAATTATGTATCCTTTTTCTGGTGCTTCGCTTTCTTTTTTTTCTCGAGTGATTTACAAGTCTCACACATCGAATCAGTAGGAATTAGAGAGAGATTTCGAAAATCAGTTCGGAGGAGGAACCAAGCCCCGGCTCACGATCCAGTAGTTCAGGTTTTTTCCTAGTCTCTCTTGTCTTTCTTTTTGGACGTTATTTTTCTCTCTCGCTCAAGTATACCACTTCTTCTGAAGAAGAACAAGAGAGGGGACTTTTTTTGTACGTAAAAAAGCTCGATAATAATCGCGAATGAAACCTAATCAAATTTGTTTCGAGTGCATACACTATATGCCCCGGCTCACGATCCAGTAGTTCAGGTTTTTTCCTAGTCTCTCTCTTGTCTTCTTTCTTTTTTGGACGTTATTTTTCTCTCTTGCTCAAGTATACCACTTCTTTTGAACAAGAACAAGAGAGGGGACTTTTTTGTACGTAAAAAAGCTCGATAATAATCGCAAATGAAACCTAATCAAATTTGTTTCGAGTGCATACACTATATAGTAGTCCAGAAACTGAGAGAAGGCTTAGGTCCTTTTTTAAAACACAAGAAGAAAAATTCATGAATACACAAATTATTGTGGTATCGTAACGTAATTTTTATGGGAAAAAGTGCATTTTCAATACTCATTCACTCACGCTGACTTGTTCATGATCACCACCACCGCCATCATCCTCTCGTTTTTTTTGGTTTACTACAAAAATCAACCCGGTTTTTTCCTTTTGTTTTGTAAAGCGCTTTGCGCAATGCAATGCTATGTTATGCTGCAGCAACATTATTATAAAACTTTCGTTGATGATTATTATGATGGCCGTGTTGTACTGTGCATTTATAAATAAGAAGAAGCACTGCTGTTTTGCTTCCCAGCAGTGGTCATTATAATTCACTCAGTATACTACTGTGCCAGTCACGGACGGACAAACAACGAATCGAGTTTGAAAACTGCATTGCATGCGCGCTGCATCATCATCATTGAAATGTATGTATGGCTGTACATGTACGGCCACTTTTTTAATACAATTTTTTTGGATAAAAAAAGCAATGCGCTTTTTCTAGATACGTTTTTTAAAAGCCTGTTAATCATGCGTTATGATAATGTAGACGATGATGATGATGATGATGGCGAGCAAAACTTTGTGTGTTTCTTTTGCTGCTGCTGCGTATCCCGCAGAGGATATATCTTTAGTTTTTTTATACGATCATGGGTTTGTGGAATGCGTTTCTAATGTATGCGTGCAGTTACGCGAACCAAAAGGAATATAACAACTGCATGTTTGGGATAAAAAAAAGAAAAAGAAAAGAATCTTACAAGAGAGCTGTTGCATGATTGTCGTATTTACTGTTTGTTGTCGGGATCTATATAGTGATGGTGGTAGTTTGGTCGCGGTGGTGGTGGTGAAGGGTTGTTAGCAAGAAAAATTCCGATTCAGAAGAAACGATTCTGTCTCTCTCTGGTCTCAACTCAATTATTTAAATAGCGATTCTAAACAATAAAACATGATGAATAATGTGGTGGTGGGTTACTTGATCTGATTATTGTGCTGCTCATAGAAGAAGAAAACTAGATTGACTACCGTATACTAGTAGTATTAGCAGTAAAGAAATAGAGTGGGGTCCTATATATATAATATGTTGCTGCTATAATTTTTATTATGAACCAATCTATCTTATCAGTTGACGAAAATCTCTTTTTTAATTGGGGTTGTTTGAGTATGCGATGACTAACGTCACAACGGTAGGATAACCCATTCATCACGGTATTGTTTTGTGTGCTCATATATGGGTAGGCAAACAGCGTACATGTTGATTTTATTATTGGTTTGATGGACAGGGAGCACCAATGATCATGTTGATGAATTTAAATAGATCACCGCAAGAAAACAATATAATATTATGCTGATTTGCAACAAGCGGATTTTTACGTTTGAGCGATGAGGTCAGCAATTTTTTCTTGTAAGTACACTTTCGTTTAAAGGCAAAGGGACACACGAAAAAAATCTCTTTCTTGTTAGGTATTACGAGAAACAGAGGGACCTCTTTTCTTTCCCTATATCTTCTTGGTTGACGACAACGTCTGTTTGTTGTGCAGGGATTCAGCAGCAGCTGTTTTCTCACGACAACCAAGAAGACGACGACTCGATATTATAGACAGGGAGAAAACAAGGAAGACTTTTCTTGGAAGAAAACGAAAAAAAACTTTTGATTTTTTTTGATTGTCCAAAAAAAAGTTTTGAAATGATTTTTTTTTCTCATGAAAGTATATTATGATGTTATTGAGAATGGTGGTGGTTGGTGGAGTAGTAGTAGTCTAGTACAATAATAGAAGTGTCATATGTTCAGTGAAGGAAGAAGTAACAACAAGACAAGGAGTTACAAAGATAAAGATTAAAACTAATGAGTTCACTGTTTTGTATTAACGACCATCATCATCATCATAAGGAGGAGAAAAAAGTCTGAGAGGAGAGAAGACGTAGAAGAAAAAAGAGAATCAGAGAGAGAGAAAAAAGGGTCGTATAGGTTTGTCCAGGAGGCAGCAACAGAGAGACTTTATATCATCAACTTTGTATATACCATTATTATTGCTCCTGTTTTTTTTTCTGCAGCAGCAGTACCCTTACCTGATGAGAATAACCTTACCTGTGTGTACGCTGCTGCTGTTGCTCGTATTTTCAATTTTAATAGTTCGTAAGAAAATAAGGTAATGGGTCCTACGACGTATATCATGTAATATACGTGACCCTCAAAAAAAAGGAGAGAAGAGACCCATACTACTACTCTCTGGTCTGGTAGTAGTAGTCATCGTGTGCTTGTTGCTTCTTCAGTAGTCAATCTAAACCGTGGGAACGAAAATATAAAACCTTTTTTTTCCTTTCCTCTCTTCTATCGCTCTCTGGCAGTCCTGTTCATCATCTTTCTTGTGTGGGGTTTCGTGTGTATGTTTAGGTTTTACTTATCGACCTTTTTTTTCTTTCCTTCTGCTTCTCTCTCTCCTTTCTTGTATCCAGATAGTAAGACAAAAAAAATCAGACCATATCGTAGCCGAGTTGTTTGGTTTAATAAACTCGATTTGTTCACAGAGAGAGAAGGGGAGTTTGTTGAGACTTTGACTTTTTGATTTTTTTTTCTCTTCTTCTTCTCCTTTAAACCATCTTTTTACCGAGAGGGGAAAAGAAATTAGATACAAACTAATAATGATTGGAGGTGGATATTGAAACGAGAAGGAGGAATATAATGATAAAAAAATTGAAGGAAAATGATCTTGATCACGTCTTGTTCTTATGAATGGAAATATGATTTTTTTCTTGTATATGTTTTCACAGTGTACGTTCTCGCTTATCATCGAAGCCTGGCATCATAACAGCAACTCACCTGCTGTTACCACAGTAGTAGTGCCGGGATCCTCCAACAGCAGAAATCATAATGGTAAGTCAATCAATCAGTTGGTTGTGATGCTTTTTGGATATACACATATATATTATTTTTGTAAAAGATTTTTTTCAAAAGTGATGGACTATGGACTGGCGACTGGCTTTTACATGTAGCGTCCAACCTTCTGTGTGTGCGTTTAAAAAACCAATTTGTTTGTTATCATGTTCATTCATACGTTGATGCTGTGTAGTTATTTTTTTCAAAGAAGCCAATATTTTAAACGTGTATATGACCATCCATGAACGAACGATGCTTATTTAGCCAGGAAACAGGACATCTGAAAAACAGTTGGATACTTGGATAGGTTCCTTCAACTGAAAATGTATTAATGCAGATGTATAGTGTGTTGTATGCGGTTATTATATAGTTAGTTGGGGGCAAAAAAAGAGGCCACATAACTTGATAATAATTAAAGCATTATTTGAATGTGTATGAACGTCTGATAACGTCTTCTGCTCTATAGCTCTCTTCTCAGTTCGATTACGTTCGACTGTCAACATAATTTTTATTTTATGATGATGATGCGGTATATAATATAGCTATTAAGTGCACTATCGTGTAGGTCATGAGTGCATGGGACTGTATTATATGCTTGAACAGGAAGAGGAGAGAGAAATCTGATGATCTAGTAGAATGCATACATGTATGGCAAAGACATTGAGAGAATATTGAAGGAGATTATATTTCCAGATATTAAAAGAACTCGTAGGGCAGTGGGATAAAAAAATAAAATAAAAGTCTGTACTTTTCTGTGTGTATAGCAATATGCATAATAAGAATAAGAATAAGAACACACAGTTTTCATTAAAATGATCGGGTGAAATACCTGAGGGAATAGAAATGTATGTGTAGCACGATGACGGGAAATGCCGTTATCCAAGCATATTCAAGAAATAATAACGAGGAAGTAGCGTTATGATTATTATTACTTTTTTTATAATCGATAACCCAATTGCTCACTCCACATTCGATAAGAAGAAAAAGATGATGATGTTCATGTGTGATTGTATGTGTGCATTATAGAAACAACAAAGCCCCGTTTGGTCTCCCGCATGGGTATCCAACAGTACTTGGACGTGGGTGACAAATGGCGTCCACGTGAATGGACAGGAAACGAAGGTCAAGTGAGCCTCAGCTACGAGTACCGTGTCACTTGTCTTCCGGATTACTACGGGGATGCGTGCGACAAGACGTGCAGGGCGAGGAACGACACTTTTGGACACTACACATGTTCCGACCAAGGGGACAAGATTTGTCTTCTTGGGGGGACTGGGTCGTACTGTGAGAAACGTAAGTGTTCATTCATTTCACAAAATTTATTTTTTCTATTATTTCAACAACAGCCCAAAGCTTAGCAGCAGTTTTTGTAGTGAGAGTACAACAATGAGCTTTTTTTCTTTTTTCTCTATTTGGCTTTATTTCCCGGATGATGAGATTGAAGTGTGTGTGTGTGAGCTTTTTTGAAACTTGCCTGCTTTGTAAATATATGTGTATACCTATATAATACGTGCATCACCATCACCGCCACCGCTGCCGCTTCCGTTGTGTACACTCACATCGGGCAGCTTCCTCTTTTTACCTTCTTACGTGGTTTTTACTACTTACGATACGTTACATCCGCTCCTTACGAGTAATTTGATAAGCTGTACATGCTCAAAATATTATAAGATCCTGCACACTACTACATACAAGTTGCAAGCTTTTTCCTGCTTTTTCTACACAAAAACTTGCGTGCTGCAACAACAGCAGCAGCAGCAGCTGGTGTCTATATACTACTTCTTTTTCTCTACTACTACTACATACAAGTTGCAAGCTTTTTCCTGCTTTTTCTACACAAAAACTTGTGTGCTGCAACAACAGCAGCAGTAGCAGCTGGTGTCTATATACTACTTCTTTTTCTCTACTACTACTACTCCACAAAACCGGACCGTCTTATGTGCTGCTGATGCTACAATGATGATGATGATGACAAGAAGCCCGAACAAGATAATACGCTTTAACGATCCCGATTATTATAACGATTACTTTTGTTGTCCTGTAACATAAACTGGACTTGTTTTCTACATGGATTTATATATGCATAATAATAAGAAAATCCGACATCATATAACATCTCTCTCTCCCCCTCTCTCTCTCTCTCTCTCTGAGGAGGTATTATAGTATATGTATAGATAGATAGATCGATGCATTCAAAAGTTCACAGGTAGGTAGAAAAAAAGGTATATAGCGGCAGCAACATAATATATTATTTTAGTCCATAGCGAGCCCCCTGTATATCTGCTTCCTAACTACCTCGGAATGCACTTACTGTTTTTGTTAACGTTCCTTGCTGCCGCTGCTCTGCTTCTTCTACTTTTATATCGAAACTCTACTGCTGTGAGCTGAAAAGACTTTTTTTCTCTTATTCTTCTTCTTCTTCTACTTCTTCTTCAACGATAAAAAAAAGTCGTGACCAAATGATGATGTTTTCTCTTATGCAACAAGAGTAAAATATTATTTTGCTGCTGCTGCTGTTGCTCTGCTCCTTTCATTCCATCATGATGGACGACAAGGAAGAAGCTGGGTAGTTTAGTAGAGGAAACAGAAAACTTTTTACCTGTGGTGGTGCTACAGCAGAAGCATTGTCGTCATCATCATCATTGACACCATGAAAATGCTCACTGGCCTGGAACAGTAGAAAAATGAATAAATTTCTCCCATTCACATGACCACCATTCTTACTTAAATCATGGAATGAATATACATTGAAATACATGCAAGATGGAGGTGATTGAATCAAGAGTTTGCTGTGGGAGCGTCCACCTAAACGCCATCAAAATTTAAAAGGAGTCTCACCACGTTCTCCTCTCCAGAATACGAAGCCATGTGAAGTGGGGTCAACCCAGATTCTGTGCCTAGCTCCTTGATAAATTAGGTCGCGATGGAAAGTGGAGGATCTGCACCAGTAGTGGTAGGAAAGTACTGCAGCAAATTCCAAAACAGTCTCAGATAGTCCATAATAAGCAGCAGTGTGCAACGCACTCATTCCAAGCTTTCTACTGGTCAAGTTGATGCTATCTTCTGTGCGTGTCCAAGTGTGTCCATTCTTGGCGGCGAGATGTGCAGCCGTGTAGCCCAGCTTGTTTTCATCAGAGGCACTTGCTCCAGTGTCAAGTAGCGACTTGACCAAATCCGCGTGACCTCCTTCTGCAGCCAGCTGAAGTGCTGTGGCGTCAGTGCTCCGATTCCTGGCGTTGATCACACCATCCTTGTCAAATTTCATTAGCTCTTCGAGAACACTCACGCTTCCATGTATGGCAGCAAGGTGAGCACAAGCGCTTCTTTCTTGAGTGAAGCTGCTGCCTAGTTGAGGACACTGCTTCAAAAAGAGTTTGATCACCTCCGCGTGATTGTTTTGATCCGCCAAATGGATCGGTTTCTGACCTTTGACGTCTGTCTCGTCCGGATTCGCACGCAGCCCCACCAGCACACTACAAAATTTCAGCTGCCCCTTCTCTGCCGCCAAATGTAACGGCGTTTGCTTCTTTAGCGTTAACGTATCTACTGCTGCACCGTGCTCTGAAATTAAAAATATGCACAGTTTGGTGAATCCCTTGGTAGCAGCAAGATGGAGATGCGTCAATACCACTCTGGACTTGGCGTTGATAAACGCCTTTGCATCCAGCAGAATCCCACAAATCTCCTCGTACCCTTTTTCCGCCGCTATATGAAGACCACTCCTTCCATCCGTATCAAACACGTCTACCCTCGCATTGGAGTCGAGGAGCGTCTGGACCACGCCCGTGTGCCCCTTTCTACACGCCATAAGCAGTGGACTCCATTCCTTATTAGTCTGCCTATTCAACGCCCTCTTACTCTCTGCCGGTTGCAGTCTACTCAGCAGCTCTTTCAAAATCTCATTATTCCCATCTTTGCACGCATAATGAAAACAATGAAAACAACTCTCGTTGGCGTCCTTGCTGAGTCTGCTTGTGCTTGCTCCACCGTCCAGCAGCAGCTTCACAATGTTTGGCCCAAACGTCCTCCTTGCTCATTCCAGCTCCTCATCCACACTCCGAATTCGACTGGCGTTCAGTCTCGCTGCATAGTACATGGCGCTTTCTCCCTTTGCCGTAACCAGGTTGTTGTAGAACGTGCACTCATCCACAGTCTTTGTTGCCTTCACGTGATCCAGCAGCGCATTTACCACGCGATAGTGTCCATAACGGCAAGCAAAATGCAATGGTGTGTCCCCACCTTTCCCTTTATGCTGAGGATTAGCACTTTCTTGGAGGAGCAGCTCGATGATTTTCAACGTGCCGCATCTTGCCACGACATGCAAGGGAGTTTCACCACTGCCCATGGTGACATTTGGATCCGAACCGCTTTTAAGAAGCAGGGCAGCGCACTTTTCCCCATCCGGCACTCTTGACGCTATCTAGCTAGCAAAAAATTTTTATCATTATTTTTTATTACTGGCAAAATAATTATCGTCAAGTTATGGTTTTACGTGCATGCAACGGTGTTTCTGTGTCAGTGCCACTTGGAATATGCACTTGTGCTCCAAATCCCAGCAGTGTTTCAACCACATGCGGTCTCCCCGACTCAACGGCAATGTGCAGAGCAGTAAAGTTGTCGTTGGTGGTGGCGTCCACATCTTCCCCCTTGTTCAGCAGCTTCTGAATCATGTCCCGAGTGCCCATTGCTGGCCGCAATGTGTATGCTTCTCGCTCCCCCCTTGTTGGGCATCTGAAGGGGCACTCCCTTTCGAAACAGGGCCAACGCAGTCTCCGGATGTCCGTGCAAACTGGCAATGGACATGAGTGTGCTTCCATCCTTGGCCCGTTCAAAGACACTCACTTTAAACTTGTCTGCCAGCAAATCCACCATTTGCGTGTTACCTTTCAACGTCGCAAGAAAAATGGGAGTTTTCTCCTCCTTGTCCATCGAGTGGGGATTTGCCTTGCAGAGGTAGAAAAACTTGGCAATGTTTTCATCCCCAGTTACCGCACAAATGTCGAGGGCAGTCTGTCCATTGTCATTGGTTGTGTTCACATCCACACCGGAATCTGTTAGGATCCTTATCATTTCCACGTCCTTGCTCCGTGTGGCAATGTGAAGAGCCGTGTCCCCATCTTCCCCATCTTCCCCATCTTCCCCAATTTTCTCATTGAGCTGCTCTTCAGCCAAGGAGCTCAGCAGCTCCTGACAAGTTCCTCGATGTCCATTCCTTAACGCCACCACCAGCGGAATCTCGCCCTCTTCGTTCCGAACCAGTCTCGCCTCCTTTGGCAGGGCCGTCAGTAGACTTCTTATTACTGCTTTGTTGTGACTTGACCTCTGCCTCGCACAGCAAATGTGCAGTACACTCTCCTTCCCTGATGCCTCGGTGAGCTTTTGTGCGTCTGATCCATTACGCAATAGCGTCTTGATTGTTTCATCTCTTGAGTGCAACGCGGCCGTATGATTTGGATAAAGCCCTTCAGCGTTCACCTGGTTCACATCACAGCCCAACTGTATCATTCGCTCCAGGTGTATAATTTTATTTTCCTTTACAGCATAGTGGAGTGGAGTGCAGCCAGTTGGTTCGTCCTTTAGTCCTGCCAACGGTTTTTCAACTTGTCCAGATCTCACCCGCTTTCAAAATGACGAAGGTGACTGTCCACGCCATACCATTCTCCATTCTGACAGAGTTGAAGCAGCCGAGCAGAAATCACCGCATCCCTCTCTGCCATTTCCTCCGCCGCTCCTTCTGTTAACGGTGAATTCATTCCAGAATCTGATGTTTGGGGATCCAAAGAGCTGGCAAGGAGAGGCTTTAACTCGTCCTCCACACAACTGCTCAGCCCAACACCGTCACTTGCTCAACCTCCATGACTTTTCCCTCCTCCAGGCACAGAAAACTTGACGCTGTGCTTGACTCTGGATGTGACTAGTCCGGCGACGTTGCTCCTTTTCTGCTTCCGTTTTTTTCCCCGCCGAGGAAAATCTGCTAAAACTGGGCAGTTGGGTTTCTCCTGTGGTAGTTCCCACCCCGTCATCACTCTCCTCCTCCTCCTCCTATGAAAGAGAGTCACATCCCGCCAGCTCAATGCTGCTTGAGCCCACTTCTGAAGACCTAAATAGCGTACGAGCTCCTCCATAATATTCTCCCTCAAGAACCTCCCCAGATTTCCTGTGTCCTCTTTTCACACCTTTCTTGTCCTTGTCCCTCAAAACCTTTTCAAATTTCCTGAGTTGCTCCTCCTCCCTACAGTACAATTGATCACCAAGCTCATTCAAATAGCCAGGTCGGACTC
>JAANSP010002733.1:0-12331 GCA_036850745.1 Homidia socia | reverse complement strand
TGAACTTGTAAGATTTTAAGCTTTGCGAGCAGCAGCAGCAGCAAAGTATAAAGACCTAGGCGTTCACATAACTGGTGTCATGGTGGTGGTGGTGTAAATGAATGAAACCATACAATCACGATAATCCAATTACAAGGAAAATGCAAGATCACGAAACATCCTTTACAATTTACTAAATCATTTTTTTTCGTTTTGGGAGTCCTCTTTCATGATCACAAGCCACGGTATGTATGGTTACAACAGTAATAATAATCATAATCATATAATAATAATAATAATAAAATGTAGTAATATTACATGTTACTGCTTCGCTTTCAGTTTTACTTACAAAAATGTAAATCGTACAGAAACATGTTCATTTTCATATGCCATATAGCGGAAAAAATTCTCATAGAAAAAAACCAATCCTTTTTCTTGTCATTTCCCAATTAACCAAAGTCCCGCTTGACACGGTGACCCGAGATGAGCATATGATGCAGTTTATTAGGCTTTTAATATTATTGCCCACGACGCAAGTGGTTTCCCCTTTTTAAAAGTAAAAGAAAAAATGGTTAAACAGCAGAAGCAATTGAAATTTATGCTGATTATTTCCACCCAACTGTGTGTTTTAGTTGTGTTGATAAAAGTTGTCTTAAAAAATGAAATCTCAAAATTTCGAAAATTGTGTACTCTTTCACCTTTTGCTGATATTGCGTTTTTTCACTTATCTACTTCTTCTGTTAGCGCTGCAGGTTTCTTGGGGATGGATGGTGAATGTGATATTATTGATTGAGTGATTATCTCCAACTTGAATCTTTTTTTTTCTGTTTTTTCAAGTGGAACTTGGTCGTCGTGTTGTAATGCACCTTCTTTCTCATGTCATTAAATATTTATTTCCATTTTCTTTTTTATACCCTCCGCACCACCGCCGACAATTCACTTACTTTTAATGTATGTATTGACTCTCGTCGTCCTCATCATCATCATCATAATTTTTATGATGCATTATCCAACATTTTTTTTCCTCCACAAGTACGTTCACGTTTTCTTGAAATTGCTGCGATTTTATCCGCGAACCAGCATGAGTTATGGTCATTTTTATTGCAGTCAATGTCACTGTACCTCAAGTTGTGGCCTGTTGCTGTGGAAATGCGCCATTAAAAGAAGATATCGCGTCATCTGCATCTCTTCATCGTGCTGTTTTCAATATATTATTATTATGTAGATATGTATTGTACAACAATTTTGCATTCAGTTAGACATACATACATAATAATAAATAGCTTAATGATACGTTATTAAGGTGATGTACAAATCGCAGTAAGTTAAAAAATGAAAAAAGTGTTACGTACGAACGACTGACAACTACGGTAATAACACAACTCTAATAAGTTATGAGAAAGTGTTCAAACGAGCAAAGACGTGAGCGAGCGGCGAACACTCTTTTTAAAACTCCAACAACTCCACGTACTCATCAGTTTCCTTTGAATGCAAGGCATTATTATGAGTGATTTACACGTTTACATATGCATTCAATTTATTGAGCACGGGCAAGCGGTATTAGGCATACGTTTACAATATTTATCAAGTAGTTTTGACACCACACGTTTTAATAAGATAACTAAATAATCTGAAAGCATGCCAACCTTTCATTAATTTACAATATATTTTGAGTACTTGTAAAAATATCCTTCATTTCAGTAATTAGTTTTCAAAGAAAAAAAAACCAAGGGATAAATAAGCTAAAATAGGAACTTGTTTAATAATGTAGAAATCTTGTTAGCATTTCACTGTGAAGCTTTTCGTAATTATGCAACAATAATGATGCGCGTGATAGTTATTTAATTGCAATAAAGTAATTTTTGTTAATAACAGACAATTCAGCAGTCTTGATAAAAATATCCCTTTGTTCACCCCAGTGCAGTGACACTTTTAATGTTTTTATGCAAAAAAACAGTGAATGTTTTGCAAATTTTCGAACTTTTAAGAGAGAGGAAGCTGTTATTAGCTTAAACTGCGAAAAAGGTTTTGTGTATTTTTAAAATAAATTTTTTGAACTTGTTGTGGTGTGCAAAAATTTTCACTTTAAGAGTTTCAGTGTAGTTGGCGCCGTTATCATAATGATCATCAACGTGGTTGAAATCAGGGAAAAAAATTTGCAGGAAGCTGGCTGTGTTGATCCTGTTTTCGTGACCCAATCCGAGATTCTAAAAAACAAATAAACAAAAAATGTGTGCAAAAATCAGTTTATACCGCATAATGTACTAACCAGAGGTTGGTATTCCTTTTTCTTCATGTCTCATCTCACAATTTGAAACATATATTGCCTCAGTTTCTCCTCTTCTATATCCATCTAATGGTGTATAAAAAATTTGCGAAATTCACTGCCCTAACTGTCTTCATATTTTAAAGCTGCTCCCCACTTTCTGCGGTAGAAAAGCATATTTTGACTACACAACTAACTAACAAGATATAATTCGAGCCGTATCTTTAAATAAGCGCTTGTCATTAGGGAGATTCTTGGTGCACCCACTTTGTTTGCTTCAATACATATTATTATTGGTAATCCTGTAGAGTTCTCTTATCATTATTACTCGTATGCGTATATAACATTTTACTTAATAATCCAATTCATTTTCCGAAAGAGAAGAAAAATCACTAAAAAGAGTTTCAATTTTTTGGCAACGTTTCCCTTGCACTGCAGCAGTCATAAAGAAAAGCAAAAAGTGGTCGATGAAGATCATGTAGATCATAGTGACGACGCCGTTAATTTTTATAACGGTCTTATTCCCCGACATCTATATCGTTATTATTAAATAGCGGAAGCTACAAATTTCATCTTGTCCGTCCGTCCTTCCTTCCTAAACCAATTGCGATCCGATGAGCATGATACTAGTGACTAAATTTAGCACAGTACCCAATATCCGACGTACTGACCAAATGATGTAGAAGTTGCATCATCGGCTGTAAAGTCATACATATGCTTGTTTGACTTGAGATTACCATTTGCTGGCAGCATTAAGAGTTTGCCATTCTTTTAGCATTTAAACAAATATTTCAAAGTTAGTCCTTTTGCTACTTTTTTCTATACGAGTTGGCACACTAGATGTATTTTCTGCGGACTGGCTGAATGCTCTCAAATTCAGAAAATATCGGATAATTTACTGTTTCTGCCATGACGATTCAGTGTTTATCCGCAATAATTTTAAACATCTCCTCCACTACTAGCATAACTACAAACTATAAAAAGTCAATTTTTATTACCTCTCACCATCATCAGCATCGTCATGCATGATCTCCCACCCACCACCCTGTACGATTTACACTCATTTTATAACCGTGGAAAATTACTATCATTTCAACTCTGTCTGTTTGCAATATACGACAGGAAAAGTAGATCACCGCCACCGCCATCACCACTCATATAATATTATTATTATGCTGTTCATTTTGCTGTTAACTTATTTTCATCCTCTTGTGACTACTTTCTTGCCTGCTAATCGTTAATTTCTATACATCAAACTTGCATTATTTGCAAGCGTCTTTGATGTCGGCACTCCATCAGATTCTTAGCAGCAGCAGCAGTAGTAGTGCTTCATCAGTAGCCAATTTAATCCACGCGTGTTCCACTCTGGAACTCCCTTGTGTGTTATTGTTACAGTGCCCCACCTCCTTTCCCTCCAACCAGTTCCACACCACCACATTTCGTCCATTTATTTTGCTGCTATATTTATTCCTCATATTATTCTACAATGGCGAGAAGAGGATTTGTGAAAAAAGCGCGTTTGATACTTTGCATGCAAATACGTACACGCATGCAAGTTTTATAGGTATATGACGTTTTGAACCTTTCGGTCGACCATTGAACCCAGCAACAGCAGCGCCATGAAGCCAAAGCCAAAAGTAAAAAAATATATGGTTTTGTCGATGATAATGGTAGCAGGCAGCAGCAACACACAAGTAACCTACATTTAATTGATTCGTGTATCGTATTCATCTCCCTTCTTCTCTCTAGCAACAAAAGTACAAGCATGTTTTTGGTGGTAGAGCGGTGTGTAGGACCATGTTTTTTTCTTCTTCTTCCACTCCACCACCACTCATTCCACACTATTCACATGTTGTTTTTTCGCATGTGAGTGTGATTCGAGGCGGTGATGATGGTGGTGGTGGAGTGTGTGTTCACGGAACACTAATCCACACGACGTCATATAGCATGCATGTGTGACAGACTGACTGTTACTTGCTCGCTCTCTGTTGCCGTTTGCGTTGTTGCAGAGCCGATAAACAAAACGCCACACACACAACGCGCGCTTGGGTTTCGTTTAGTTATGATGATGAACATGAGCATACTTTGAAAAAATATCTGTTGCTACTATATTTCTGGCAAAAAGGAAGTGAAGGTTGTTAAGTATATTATTTTATGAAAACGGTTTATATACCTATTTACCTACTCGTTTTCTTGAGGTAGACATAAAATATATATTACAACTACGCCCATCTTTTTAAATACATCTGGGCTTAGTTGCTTGGGAAGTTACAATTTTTTTTCATTATTTGCTTTTCTTTGTTGCAAAATGTAGTCACATGAAGAGAAAGGGACTCACTACTAGTATTTACCACCAGTGGAACAAAATAGTAATGTGCGTTTCCTTCTCATGTTTTCATGTGCGCAGCAGCAGCAGCAGCAGAGTGTCAAAGAAGCGAAACCACGCAGCAATAGAGAGTTGCTCAAAAAAAGACTTCATGAAAGTTGTTATTGCTTTTTGGCTTCTTCCACTCTTTGTTCATGTCTTGGTTGTCAAGGCTTTTCCCTTGTGCCAGGACAGACCATGTGCACACCAGCACACCAACAAAGTAATAAAGTTCACTGGGATTTTTCCTGAGTTTTGTGAGTGAACAAGCCAGGCAACAACAGGAAGGAAAGATTTGCAGAACGAAAGCCTAAGCATGCCACTAGTGTAGTATTCAAAAAACTGCCAGGTTTTTTTTGTAAACATGCGTGGCGTTGACTATATAACATGGTTTGTTTGGAAGTAGTAGTTAAACGACTCAATGCAACCATAAAATATTATGTATGTCAGACAGACAGGCTCTGGCTGGCTGGCAGGCAGAAAAAAATAATACAAAACGTACTTTGTTTTTGTCTTGTCGTTTTGAACTTTTCCTTGTTCTTTTTTTGCGATATACATACGTAATTGCTGTTTCAAGTTGGAATATTGGGAAACACAAGGTTTAAACTTTGTTGCAATACTTCAAGTTGCGTAAGGATAAAAATATATGCAATGGAACTGAGAGTAGTAGAGAAAGTGCTTGTATGTGTGTTCTTCTGTTTGAATGGGATGGAATGAGTGTGGCTCTTTTCTTGTTTTTTTAAGTTGCTCATGCGCGTAATTGGAATTAAACTGTTAAATTAGATAATACATTGTTTATAACAAGTAAATCATGGGTTTTTACGACCAGTGTGAAGATTTGATTGACGTTCAACTGAAGATGATGATGGTGGTGATAAGATATGTTCAGGGAGATGAAATTATTTGTGGTAATGTAATGAGATTTGAATGATTTACGGCAAACATTTCTTTGCGAATTTTTAAATTTGGCCTACATTTCCAAACGACAGAGTTGGCAATTCTGCTAATCAAATATATTTACATTTTAAATTTTGTGTGTAAATACTACCACCATCATTCCTACTCATAAAATAATCAGCATTCAGTTGCCAAAAAAAGTTGATATCGCGTTATACTTAAAAAATATTTTAAACATATTATTTTGTGTTCATTATTTACAGGGTGGGATTCCCCGCATGACAACCAGTCCAATGGCAACCGACAGTAGACACCTCCCACTTAGCTCGCATCATTTTCCTGTGAACGTTAAAGCACAGGATTTCGATGATGTGGACGACGGTGGGGGAGGAGGTGAGACAGTAACAGGAGGAATTTCCTCATCATCTCAAGATATCATCACGAATGAAAGTCTGGGCAGCTTGGTGTGTGTGAATGGAAAGCACATAGGGATTTTACGCTACTTTGGAACAACTCATTTTGAAAGCGGGCTATGGTGCGGTGTTGAATTTAGAGAGGCTGTGGGTAAAAATGACGGCAAAGTCCAGGGCGTTCGCTACTTCAGCTGCAAAAACGAGTTTGGAATTTTTGCTCCACTGTCTATCGTAACCAAAGTAAACAATGCGCCTTCATCACCTTCACGTAATTCAGCATCAATCAACTCAGGAATAGCGTCTTCTGGTCAAAACATGCCGGTTGACATCAATAATCGTCCAAAGGGATTGCCAATTCCATCAACACAGTGTTCAAATAATATGTTGCCTACCAATACCAATTACCAGCCAGACCATCCTGTTGGGGACGAAGCACCTGTGGCTCCAGCCACAACTCCAGTTACAGATGAAATCAACTACTTAGCGTCCTCATTATCGCCGCCATTCGGAATCAAACGATTGAAAAAGGAAAGCAAGCGGGGTAAAGATAGCCATCACCGTGTAAATGCACAGCAGAAGAAAAAGCGCAAGTTGGACACTGGCGACAAATGCGTCGCCACAACGTCAACAGCAAACAGTGATAAAAATGTTGCTAACAAATTCACTCCCACTCAGGGGGCATCTGCTACGCCAAACATTGACCTTCCCAACTTGTTGACCGTGAAACTAAAGGAGAAAATTTTAGGATCGGCAAATAGTGATACTCCTCTCTACTCACCACCACCAACATACAATGAGTGGAGAGTGTCAAGAATGGAGAGGTTGCGCTCGAAAAAGGATGGAAATTGTAACGGAACCCCGAAAACATCGAGAATCGGAGACGCAAGGTTCAACACTCCATCAACGGAAGACTCACAAAAGAACGTAGAGCCCTTGAGTGAGTTTACCAGCAAGGATTGGATACAATCCGCATTGCGACCTACAGGAATCCCATTAGCGGCTACTTTTGACTTGGAACGGAATCCATTACCTGAAGAGGGGATTTTTGACACCCTCCCGCATGGTTTCCAAGCAAGACTTGAACCAGTGAGAAATGACAAAAGTTGTGAAGACGAAGAACAAGGCGATGATGCACTTGCGTCTCCAGTAAGCAGTACAGCAAGAGATGATCCTGCCTCTGAAGGCATTTTAAATTTAGAATCATTCCCTGCGAAACGTCCGAGTTCCATCAGTCTCGCTTTTCAAGGATTCTCGTCGGAGGACTCCTCGGAACAAGGGATATTTGGCGTGTCCACTCCTGAATTGATTGGAGGTGACAGCGCATCCTTAGCTTTGTCCATTCCAACCAGTTGCTGCAGCTCACCTGACGCTTTAGGAGAAAATGATAACGAGTCCAGTCTTGGCCTTCTCACACCCAGTCACCTCCAAGACTGGAACTCGAACGCAAATGAGGAGGATATTTACCAACATCTTCGCAGCCCTTCCGTTGATGACCTGGAAGAGTTTGAAGAAGAGGATAAAACGGTAGATCAAGACTTGCCAGATCAATGTGGAGTGGTGCCAACCGCCCCACTGAGTACATTTTCGAAAAGAATGGTGAGCAGCTTGCACGGGACTCTGGTTCTGAATGAAAATGATGGTCTTACCACGATGCATCACCATCACAATCATCCCATGCATCAATCTCTACATGAAGCACTGCTTCAAAATCACAGCCAAGGCAGAGTTCGGAGAGACAGAACCTACACACAGTTGCCCACGGTTCCCAATTTGAATAGGCAACATGATGAGCCTCAGCTGCAAAATCGTCAACAGCAATTGCAGCAACAGATCAAACAAGCAAATCAACCTCAGCATCACCAACACGCACCTCTAAGTTTTCGTAGAAGTGGGAGTGGAAGCGGAAGTGGATACTGCGCAAGTGACCCATTTACAGACTCTGATTTTAACACAGAAAGCGAAGCGGATCATGATCATGACGACTGCAGCAGCTCTGCCCCTGCTACAAATGCTACTGGCGGCGGAGGTGGTGGTAGCAGTACTCATATCAACTCTACCAGTTTGAAAAATCGTAGCGCTCGAGTGATTGACGGTGCTTTGTATACTAGTCATCATCATCAACATGGCAGTGGCAGTAGTGCAGATCGTGCTAGTCCCTCTAATCTTCACCAATCCAATCATAATCAGCAGCAGGCTTTCAACCACAACAGACAAGAGAATAATGCCGGCTCTACTACCACTTCCGTCACAGACAGTGCCGTCTCAGTTGGCAAAAGTATGGACATGATTTCATCATCCATTTCTGTCTCAGTCTCCTCCAACTCGGCGTCTGCATGTGCATCTGAAATGGAGTCGAGTGGATTCTACTCTGACGCCTCAGAAAGAAATCCTTCAGGTGGCTCAGTGATGTCCGAAAGTGATCATGTGTATGGTCATAATAATCAGCATGGTCATCGCCGTTCCTCGCGTCATTTATCCAAATCCTCAAGTGACTGTGATGACTCTTCTGTAGCTTTAAGCATGGGCATGAAGATGGTTCCTTTGAAACCACTCACACAATCTGAGGACGATGACTCGGTTCAAATCCTTTCTGCGAGCTCCATGTGCAACGACGATGATGACGAATGTGAGGAGGGCATTGATGAAATGTCCAGTTTGGAATTGGTCAGCTCTCTGAACGGAACGCTAGTGGATGGAAGCAAAGTTAATGATGCACTTGAGCATGAAAAATCCTCGCATTCTAAATCTGTACTAGATCTTGATGCAAGTCCAAAGAGAGTAGCTATTGTGAAAACTAAACCACCAACTGTGGAATATCAATCTAATCCACTGCGAGGTAGACTTAACCGTTCCAATGTTGATCAGCAAGTTCCACACACTGACGAAGAAGACAATATGATGATGTACGAGGAGGAAGACATGGAAGTTGATTTATTTGCGGAATATGAAACAGATACAACCAATGATTACATGGAGAAAATGAATGAGTCGTACGGTGCAGTTGGAGAACCTGAAATAGCGCGAGGGAGGGAAACCAGCTTCATTTCCAATGTCGGTACTAGTCAATGTGAATCGGACATGGTGGATATGGAATTGGAAATGGAGTTGACAAAATCTTTGCTCAACTCTGAAGATGTTTTACTATCCTCTCCAAACGCAGCGGCTGCTAATGGTAATTTGTTTGACGGGGCTTGTGATTCTTTAACTGGTGGTGGTATTGTCGGTGGAGGGACGGGTTTCCCATGCTTTCGCAGCCAAAGTGTTAATTGCATTGCTAGTCTAACCTCATCCACTTCTTCTGCATCCACAGTTACAACCAAGAGTTGTGTTACAGCAGGTGGAGGAGGTCTCGTTCCCAAGAACGCGAAAGGTAAAAATGGAGGGAAAAGCGGCAGTAGTACTTCGTCATCATCAAACGGTAAAACCCAGCAGTCCACAGAAACCAAGTCTAAGCAGAGTAATAAAGGAGGCACGCAATCCTCCAAAACGACAAATGCAGCTGCTAATAAAGAGGCAGGTATGGCGGGAAACGGTAATGTGAATGTCAGCTCTACAACAACGGACACCACCGGCAACGTTGCTAACAGTGGTAGCGCTAGTGGTAGAAATACTGCTGCTGCTGCTCCTGGAAATTCCAGTAGTAATGCTCCAGCTGAGCAGAGCAGTGTTGTATCAACCACTACAACCGGTGGAAGCAGCTCCACCACCGCAGCTACAAACCGTCGTTCCATTCGCATGTCCGCTATCGGTGGGAAAAGTACTGCTGCTGGTGCTGCTCGAAAAAGTGCATCGGTCACTGGAGGAGTAACCAGCTTTAGTAGTGCTAGTACCAGCAAAGCAAATATCAGCAATTTGAGCACCATCAGTAGCTCGATAGAGTTGAATAAAACAAGTAGGTCAACTCCGTCAGCCACTGCAAAAGGAAACGGGCATGGGAGCACAAGGAGCTTGGCAAGTGTTGGACTAGGCTCGCCATCCGCCTCCTCCGTTTCTAATAAATCAGTCGCTCCAGCCGCCAAGAAACTCAACAAATGGGATGCAGTAATGACGAAAATTGCAGAGAACCAGCATAAGACAATCAACGTCAAAGACGTCAAGTCCAAAGTGTTTAACAGCGGTGCAAACCCAAAGGTTGGTTCTGGGCCTGGCAGTGCTTCAGGAGGAGCAAGTGCTCCTGCCTCGGCTGCTGCCAGTAGCAATGGTGGAGGCAGTGGGAAAATGGTGAAAGGCGTGAAAAGTGCCTCTCGTGTCACACTTGCTGATCGGTGTAATGAGAACGATCCTCTTGTACCACCTGCCGTGCACAGACGTCAACATCATTTCTCATCAAGGAGCTCAACAGTGAGTGATTCCTCTGTGGATGATCACCAAGCGCATCGCGGACCACCACCTGCCAAACATCATCGTAAGTGTCTAAACATTTTTATTGTCTGGTTTACAACGAAAAACATTTCCATAAAAATCAGTGAAGCAATAAAATTCATAAAAATAAACTTTACGACGAATCAAGAAATCAAAACACGATATACCGATTCATTTTTTTATCCTGCTTATCTTTCTCTGGTCAAATTCCATCCAACCCTTTTAGCCATCATGTCCTCGAAAAGCTACACAGTATATGATTGAGTCTATACAAATTTTATGACTGTGTTTGAATCCAGAATTATCTCCACAAATCTTTGCCCCTTTATCATCATCACCATCACGCAAAGTACGTGCTACAGATATTTTATGCCTGTTTTCATGAGAACAACTCCAGGGACTACAGAGTATGCCTAACTATTGTACATGAACATTAGACGACACGCTTGGTCATGGCCATGCCATGTGATACTAATATTACTTTTACCACACTATATAATATACATTTATACCTTAAACATCACTTGGCATGGTGCTGCTACATTTCCACTTCCTTGCCCTTACATATGCATGACTTGGTTTCCTCTCGTCGCCTTATTCTAAAAATAAATATGTATTCTTTTTCACTCACTTCTCATAAGTCATGCGAAAGGAACAAGGAACAACATAAAAAGGGAACGTGAGAAACAATTGGAGTATCTAATTTGATTTAATTACTGTGAAACTTTAATTATTTTTCTTTGGACTTTTTCAAAATTGCAAGCATCGAAAACTCGGGAAAACCTACTTGAAACTTTATGAAATAATGATGAGTGTAATGTAGAAGGTTATCTATTAACCTATATCAAATAATCTATAAGTCGCAAAATCAACTGCATAATAGTCCTAAGAACGTTGTTCCTTGCGTTGCATTGCAACTTTTTTCCCTCTCTGCTCCTCTATTGCATACATTGACTCAAGTGAATAAGTTTGGGGTATGGGTTGGGGAAGGTGAATTATTAATGGATAGAGTAAAAATTAGATGAGCGCAAGCTGACCGCTTTGAATCCACCTGCAGCAAAGAGATACTAGTAAGCACAGCTATCAACCATTTGACAATGATGGCATTTTCTCCAAGGAAAACATTCAAAGCTCTTGTGGTTGTTTTGGTAGTGTTTGGTACTCCAGAAGAGAGTTGATAATAAAATGCTGTATTCACATTCACATACTTGAACGGTGCTATTTATACTGCTTTCCTGTTCCCTTCTCAAACGGCCCGCCACACTGACAATGACGACGACAACAACAACGTATCAATGTTCAAGTATGCCAATATTTTGCAGGTGTGCAGTAAGTAGCAGTACTAGCCTACTGTCTATATGGATAGCGTGTTTGGCACGGACAAAACTTGGCCGTTGTGTGACACAACTTGTGTCGTCTTCTTTTGCCGTTTCCGTACCTTTCACTTTGAGTGTATTACTTGACTGTTGTTACCTAATCAATAATTACTATCAAGTGGCATACTAATGTTAACTCTCCATGTCTCCACTGTGTACACACTTGAACATATTTATTGTCATCATCGTCGTCATTTAATTCTAATGATGAGCATTCCAGAACTTTGTACCTTTCCCTATGTCAATATGCTATACTGATTGAGTGGAGAAGGAGGAGGAGAAATGAGCTATTGTACAGTCAATATACTAATCCCTGCTCAATACCATTCAGCTTTTTCTAGTACAGCTGCTGGAATTATAAGGCGCTTAGTACAATCCTTTCCCTTTTTAGTTTCATTTTAAAGCTTAAACGCACTTTCTCTTCTTTAAACGTATACGCTGGTGTACAGCATACACTTAATGCATAGTATGGTTGCTTATTCAAAAGCGATACGTTGCCTGAGTAGCTTTTAATATTGGATGCATTCTACGACAGTCAGTTCTTAAGTAATCCTTTCCTAAGCAAAAGTGGGGAAATTGCAAGCGAGCAGTGAAAATTTTCACTGGGCTTGAGCACTGAGCTTGTTTGAGTGCCTTGTTACCTTTGAGTAAGAGAGTGAGAGTGCATTTGTTT
>JAANSP010002732.1:0-12334 GCA_036850745.1 Homidia socia | reverse complement strand
AATATATAAAAGTCATGCAATACTCAATACTAAATGATATTATCAATGTGATGGGACAAGCAGAATAAAAATTGTTTGTAATCATTCTTGTTGATGTGTTCATCCAGTAAAGTTGTTACAAAAACGTCAAGTCACAAGTATTATCATTCGTTCTACTATAAACATAGTTTAAAAAGGCCACTACTACAGGTTATTATTGGGATGGTTGGAGTTGGGTGGGTTGGTGGTGGAAAAGGAAAGGCAAAATCCAAGAAACCCTCACTTAATTTATTATAATTTTTTTTTATTTGTGTTTGTTTTAAATCTAAATGAGTAAGGTTTTTTGTAGATTAACTTTTAGTCCTTATATTATTCCTCTTATAGGAACTGTACTAAATACTACAATTATCTGAATTGATTTTTACTAACCTTTGAATTCCATATTACTGATACTTATTATTACTTGTGCAGAACTCTGTTAAGGTTCCTGGTAGCACATGCACATAAAATAATGTTTACTACAACTGTAACTGCAGTTTAGTTTTTTTTTTAATTTTTTTACTACACAACATATTTTAATGACCGACTGACTGATATTATTAGTGTATGTATTTGTCACAGTCTTTATTGATACTGGTGGTATGGTTGGGTTGTTGGTGGTTTGTGTAGGTTTTTTTTTGGAAAAACTGTGTGTCCTTTTTCTTTACTACTTCTATTAATTCTACTTTTATACGACCCATATACGGCTATCCCCTATACTCAAATCTTTCGGGTAATAATAAATGTTTTTTTTATTACCCTACCAACAACCAAGCGGTAATAATAATTTTGTTAACGGTTGCTGTATTTTTTTTTTAGCTTTTGCTATATCTGCTGCTGCTGCTGCTGATGCTGTTATAGAAAAGAGCATGAAAAAACTGCAGAAAAAAATTTATATCTTCACCAGACTTTGTTTATTATGTAATAAAAATAAAACCGACACCCTTGCTACCCTATTTTACAACCTATTTTTTACAACCTCTATTCATTTTTCGAAATATTAAGAGAAAAGAAAACGAAAGGACGACGACCAGAAGAACAAACACTGCTACTACCAATAATACAACGTCTGCTACCCTACAACTTTTCTTTTTCATACCCTAAACTTTATCATTTATTCGTTTGTACTTTAATCTTCATCATCAGCTTAAGAAGAAGCTCCTGCACAAGTGAAGGAATCAGCATCACATCATGTTGATAATGATAAAATAAATGGTAACAACACAACATTATCATCCTTGTCAAATGTTTATTGTTTGTCTTATATACTTGAACATTTGTTGTGCAATAATTATTGATCAATAAAATAAATAGAGGATGATTGGATACAAAAAAGGGTACAGTTGTAGTAGGTCTACAAACTACTACTAATTACTACCTCTTAGTTTGACGCTTGTGTATCATCATCGGTATCATTTTTTTTGCGTAAATATTTTTAATATTTCTGGTGTACTTGCAGTCAGACTTGCTGAGATGGTTAAACTAGTTTTGAGTTCAAAAAAAAGTGGGACACATGAAAAATATACTCAAGAACGCGTTGCTCTAAATAATAGTTTAATAAAAAAAGTACAAAAATCATTTATATTTTACGCAATAATTTTATGTTGTAATGATGTGGTAAAAAACAGTGCAGGGAAAAACAAGTAAAAAAGGTATACGAATAACAAAAGTGATTGCACATATTATGACCAACCCAATGAACATGGAGAATGTGTTGTCAAATTTAAATTGTGGTGGTGGAAATAGTATTAGTACAACTACTGATAAAAATAAGAACAAGGGACGATTTNTACAACTACTGATAAAAATAAGAACAAGGGACGATTTTCTCGTTTTTTATGGAGGTTTACTCTTACGTGGCGTTTGTGGGTGGCAATCCTAATTCCCATTGTTTTACTTCCACTTGTTTTTATTGATGAAGAAGAAGAGTATGATGAAGGAGGAAAAGAAATTGGACGCAAATCTACGGTAAGTCTAACCATAATAATGCTGTTTCAATAATACAATAATAATAAGATGAAGTTGATGAGTACGGTTTGGTTACAATCGAAAAGATGATGAAACAATTACGACTGGTTTTGGTGGGTTATTATGAGTAATAGAAAAAGTTTTTGTACTTTTTGTACTAAGCACATGATGGTTTTTTATGTATTTACTGAGTGATTGATTGATATTATTTATTTATTTTTTGGCCCCTTCTTCTTCTTAAAAATTTTATACTTGAATAGAAATTCAGAGGTAAGTATTTTATTTTTTTAAATAACAATTATATAAGAATGATTGCGTTGTTGGGGTTCCCCGATATTTATGCAAGTTATTTAAAATAATGGAAAGCGATGGAAATCATAATTTCTACCTACGAGCAATAATAATAATAATGTTTTTTGTATTTACGCATACGTATGTATGTTCCATAATACGATTCGAAACGATAGAGTGGCGTTATATTTTTTATGGATAAAAAACGAGATCTTTTGTCTGGCATGAGATGAACTTGTGATAACTGTGGTAACGTTGAAGATAACTTTACGAGTACAGATGCGTGTACACATAGAGCCACCCAGAGAATGGTATTTTTTATAAGAGTCGTGATATGAAGAAGGTTGACTAGGTGTAGTATGCAACCATTGGGTAGCCCCAACAAAAAAATACACATTGTAACAGAGCATACTTATTGTCTATCAAAAAAATCGTTGCAGTATTTAATCTATTGTATAAATCAAAGATTTGTGATTTATGATTGTTGGTTTTTTTTCATTCTTTTTATATTCCAGCTGCTTATACCATCCTTGTAGTAGCATTGTACTGGATGTTAGAGGTTGCAATCAAAGACTACTATAATATAATAAAGACATGCATGCATAACTAAATGTTTATATTTAAACATGTACATTACTTGCAAAAGGTTTTTTTTTAAATATAATCCTCAAGGTCATGCCTCTGGCTGTGACATCATTGTTACCACTTGTGTTGTTTCCGTTTCTTGGCGTATTAGGAACTAAAGACATCGCTCCAACATACTTCAAGGACACAAACGTTATGTTTTTTGGCGGCCTAGTGCTTGCACTGGCCGTTGAATACTGTAATCTACACAAGAGGATAGCTCTTCGAGTAATGACAATCGTAGGAAGTGAACCGTTAAGGCAAAGACGAAATTTATTATTATATCTTTTTGTTTTATCTATTTTTGGTTAATTTTTTTAACAGAAGTATAGTAGTTTTTCCCTTTCAGTGCCTATAAAAAAAATGCTGGCTTTGTTCAATTTTTTTTGTATTTTCGCAGACTGCTTTTTGGTGTCATGTTTACTTCCATGTTTTTATCCATGTGGATGTCCAGTAAGTACACAACTTGATTTTTTTTATTATTGTTGGTTGGTTTGGAGTACATAATAAAAATTTTATTATAATTTATGAAACGGTTTTTAGAGAATGTGTATTTGGCAGGCTTATTATATTTGTTTTTATGTATGGTGTACTAAGCGTATCCAGTAGTGAACAAGACAAGGTTGGATGTAATGAAAAGAAATGAAAAACATAACATTATATGTATGCTATGCATAGTAAGTGTGCAGGATGAAAGCGTGAATTTTGATCATGGTGATGATGACAATGTTCGTGAATACGAACTTGATGTAAAAAAACGATATAAAGTTACCACATCGAATCCTAGCAGTAGAGATTTTTTTTAAAATATTTTTTTCCTACAGCTTCATTTCGGTTGGTTAGTTGGTTATTTCTTCATTATTCTACAACAAAAAATATAAATGCCATCATCATGTAATTGTACAAACTACGAACACTATCAAAAATGTTCAGGCTTTTGAAAAACACTTTAGCATACAAATCTTTTCACTTCTTAATCTTATTTTTCTGTGGCGAAAAGTTGAGTATGGTACTTAATACTTTGGATAATAATAGAAAACTTATTGGGTTGTCAGCATTTTTATTATTATTATTATTGTAATTTGTGTTTCAACAATTATATTTTATTTGCTCAAAATAATTGTAGACACTGCTTGCACTGCCATGATGCTCCCGATATTGCTTGCTGTCCTAGACCAACTTTCTGGCACGAGTGTAATGATTATAGAACTCAATTTACATCAATTTGAAATATATTTTATCAATAGGTTTATTTAAAAAAATCTCCATGTACTAGCTGAAATTTTTTTAAAAGAAATTATTTCATCTGACAACAAGATGTGTACGTACTTGATCATTTTTTATTTATTTTGATCAAACTTTCCAGGAAAACGATAATGGCAATAGTGTTATTGAAGAATCTAACGAGGACCGACCAAAAAATAATATTAAAAGTAATGATACATCAACGACAACAACATCATCATCATCATCATCAACAACAACAACAAATTTTACAGCTAATAATAATACTAATGGTTATTCTACTGGCCAAAACTGTCGGTTCTCGATATCTCATCCATCATCAACAATTAATAATGAAAATAACGAAGCTACTACTCCAGCAAATGATGACTCCCCCGTTGCTGTGGTAGTTGTGATAAACTCGTTTTTGGAAAAGGCAAATCCACAACAACAACACATACTAGACCGTCATAATAATAGTGGTGGTGGCGTTGGTAGCAGTAGTACAACACAGCGGATCCTGGGAAAAAATAAAAATACTACTAATGATCTGGCTCATTGGGATAATATTCGTAAAATGTATATGTTTGGTGTAGCATACGCAGCAAATCTTGGCGGTACAGCAACAATTATAGGAACTGGTCCAAACTTAGTATTTCAAGCGGCAATCGTGAATGAAAATGTTGGTCAAGGAGGAAAGTACCTTGATATGACGTTTGCTAACTGGATGGCACTCAACTTACCTGCAGGTGGTGCATAGATGGAAACATAGAAATCATTGCAGTAATGTGGGTTCTTTTTATATAAAAAGATTTAAATTTTTTTAAAATAATGATTCTTTTATTTTTTTTGCAGCCATTCTCAACACAATACTAACCTTTTTGTATCTTGTGATCCGATTTTATGGGATAAGTAATAAAATGCGGAATAATGATGGCAATAAAAAATGGTCAAAACTTTTAAACTATTTATCCTTCAAGACTTTTAAGAGCTACAATGTAACCACCACCACCACCAACGCCACCACCACTACTACTACTACTAAGAACACGAGTACATGCCAGGAGGATCAAACGTGTACTAGTACTCCAACAAATAATGATGAAGATGTGGAAGATGAAGAAGACAATATTAACCAAAATTATAATAAAAAGATCAAACGTACAGAGGAAATGCTGAAAAGGGAATATGAGGCATTGGGTCCCATGAAATTTCATGAGTGGGGGGTTTTGACAATTTTTTTAATTGTAGTACTTCTTTGGATATTCAGAGATCCAAAGTTCATGCCGGGCTGGAATAATTTGCTCGGTCAGGGTGTTGATGTTAAAGATGGGAGTGCCGCAATTTTGGGAATTATCCTCTTGTTTCTTGTACCAAGAGATTTGACATTTTTCACTGGAAGTAAGTACGCTGGTGATGATGATTATGATAATGATTCATAAACAAAAAAATTGTCATGTTTGGGTTGGTTGGTTTAGTTAAGGTGGGGTATTTGTAAAGTTTGTTAAAAAAAATTTTCGATTCGAGTATTTTGGGATAAATATTTTATTTTTTTTTATTAAATTTTTTTATTAAAAATTAAATTTATATTGCGTAGGACCAAAGAAAGGTCAAGCTTATGAAGCTCTACTTGACTGGAAGTTTGTTCAGCATCATCTCTCTTGGGGTGTTGTGCTACTGCTTGGTGGTGGATTTGCTCTATCAGAAGGTGCACAGAAGAGTGGACTTTCAAAATGGTTAGGAAATCAGCTTACAGGCTTGGATGGCCTTCCCCATCCCGTCATTCTCATGATTGTAATGATTTTAACTGCTACACTAACGGAAGTGTGCAGTAATGTCGCTACAGCTAATGTGCTACTACCCATCCTCATTCAGTTGTCAAAAACCATCAACCTGCATCCATTTTACCTCACCGTGGCTGCTACCATCTCTTGTTCGTTTGCTTTCATGGTAAGTCATTGTACACGTATTTTACACATTTTTATACGTTGTTCATGTATTATTTTTGAGCAACAATGCATGGCGTTATACTATCTTCTACCTTTTTTGCAGCTTCCAGTGGCGACGCCACCAAATGCGCTAGTTTTTTCAGCAGGAAACCTAAAAATATCCGACATGGTATCAACTGGCTTATTTTTAAACATTGGATGCGTTATAGTGTATTTTCTTGTCCAAAGTTCCTTGGGTGAATTGCTTTTCCACTACTCGAGCTACGAGTATCCTGCTGTGGCAAACGCTACAACAATTATTCCATGAAGGGGGTTGTTTTTGTAAATGTTTGTTTTTTGGTTAACTTGAAAAAAAATGTTCTGATCAGCATTTTCCTTGTTTCTTTATATATCTGTGGAAACTTAATAATACTAATTATTACAATAGGTTCTATTAAACAAACTTGCTAGATACATAGTAATAATATTTTTGTTTCAAGTTATATTATACACTGGCTCTTTACAGTAGTAACAAGTTACCTGTACTGTTGTACACGTACTCATAGATATATATATGTAAATGACAATACCATTTTTCAATCCAAAATAATACATCTTTTTGAATTGTACTGGTAATAAAAGTTTTATTTACGGTAGAAATAAATTTCACGGTGTATTGCAACAATAAAAAAAATAAACTTCCATACGAAGCGCACTCGTGCGAACCCAACCAATCAAGTCGTTGTCAATAATTTTGAATCTAACGGCCTACCATCGTCAATTTGTGCAACAGCAGAAAGAGCACAATATTATGTTTTTAGCAATGCTTTGCCTACTTAGTTACTTACAGAGAGTAATACACGGTAATCGGTTTTACTGTTGGATTTATAAGAAGCTATTTTTTAGTCAAGTACTGCAATTTAATCATGAAAGGTACACTAAAGGGGTTCTTACCCCTGATATCAAAGAGAATCCCGACAGAAATTTCACATGTACCTTTTTGCTCTCCTTTTTCTATAATTTTCACTGTAGAATTACATACATACAGATAGACCCACTTACTAGTATGGCTGGGATTTATATTAACATTTAGTGAAATTTAATATTTCGGACTTGTAAAAGAACTTAACCATGCATTTTTTTAAACCATCCATTAAATAAATAGTCAAAAAGAAATAAAAGATAGATAGAGTTTCATAGCCAGCTCAAAAAACAACCACATTTCACACTTATAAATTCAACGTTAGACGGAAGAAACAAAATTTAAAAAAATTCAACACCAAAAAAATGAATGAATATGGAATTTGGAATTTGATTCAACGTAAGCTATCAACCAACCCCACCTTTATTAATATTGGTACATTATTCTAGTTTCATTTAGCATGTGCGCGAAATTGCGAAAAGTAGAAACTAATATTCGTACACCAGAGGTGGAAATTTTGATTAAACTCGTAGTTTTCTCCCCATTATGATAGCTTGTTGATCTTAACAAATGAAAATATGCACAAACCCGTTTTTATCATCATTCTTTTTTATTATCACACAAAATGTTAGATCTTAACTTTTCATTTCAATTAGCCTAACCGAACCTTATTAATATAATAAAATTGTAGAGTAATAAAGTAAGAATTATAATCTAATGATAATTTTATATAATATCATTTTTATCATTCATTATTTTTACAAAACAACAGCATCCAAACTACCCACCCACACAAGTGATTTGCATTATTATTATTATTATTAGCAATGTAGTAATAACAGTATCAATTTATATATCATCAATCTTATTGACGATAAATAATAAAATTTGATCCTTTTTATTTTCTTATTAGTTTCTCAAACCACAACTTTTTAAATAAAAAAACATTCCACATCATCATTATTATTAGTCTCCTCTTGGCGGTCATTCCCTGCTTCTAGCTTTCTTGTCTGCTGCAGCTCCTGCTGCTGCTGATGCTTCTGCTGATGCTTTTGCTGATGCTTCTGCTGATGCTGCTGCTGCCGCTCCTCCTCATGCTGCTGCTGAACTTGATCAACCATGTCTTTGTCTTCATCAACAATATCAGCGATAAAGTAACGCTCAAACTGATTCACATACATTAAATCATCAATACTAAGAATGCATCCATAACTACGTCGTCGTTCAATTCCTATACCGCGGATGATTCCAATTTCCACACCATACACACGTCCAGCCCAGTATGCCTTCCTGATTGCTATTTCCTCGGTTGTTAAATTATCCGCCAAATAAAACCGTTCATACAATTCCGTGGGTATGTTTATAAAAAAACCATCCTTTTTAACCTAAGCACATTTGTTGGAAATTTTCAGTTAGTTAATAAAAATTTCCAAATGTCCAAAAAAATTACAGAACTAGTTAAATATGTATATTTATATGTTGATAAACATACAACAACAGTTTCAGATTCATCATCATCATCATCATCCGTGTCGTTGTCCAATAACTTAGGTGTAGCAACTGCTATGGGTGCTGCTTTCTCTCCATCAACATCATCACCACCAACATAAACGTCTGCGTCTGCATGGCCAGAAGAATGAGATGAACAAGAAGATGATGATGATGATGATGATGATGATGATGATGAAGAAGAAGAAGAAGAAGAAGAGGTAATCAGAATGGATACCTGGTGCTTTGGATGGACATTTGTCCCACTCCAAATACGGTTGAGAAGATCCCTTTCAGTGTAGTTATATGGATAATTAAAACAATTCTGATATACATGTAACCATTGTAATGCACTAGTTGCCAACTCATAATCCTGGTTGCGTCGGCTTTGAATCCAAAGCCCTCTTTCCACTCCTCCATTGTAACCTAAGGAATAGCCATCCCGAAACGCTGCTATACGTCGCCGCTGTTCCACAGTAAGATCCTCTTCACCACCAAAATTCTTTGTAAACCAATCGCGGCACAGAACCCACTCATTTATTAAATTTAAAGCAAAATAGGCCCCATTTTCAACCGAGTCCATGCTACCAGCTTTTACTGCTGAATAATAAGTAGACAAAGAAGAGGTAGTACCAGAGAAAGATGCACAAGAAGATGATAATGATGATGATGATGGAAATAATAATGTAGAAGATGCAGTAACAGCAGTAGCACTAGATTTCTTGCTTGCTTGCATAGCCTCCTACAAACACAACAAATTAGGTACAAGGAATTTGAAAATGCGTATTTTTGCAGAAACGTTTTCAGCAGCAAAAAAGATTTTTGTAAGCATTGTAAGAACAATTATGAATTAATACAAACAAATTGATGCCATGTATCATGTATCACAAAAAACGTGTGTGATGTTTTTTTAAATTACAGTAGCTGTTGTTGTAGTAATCAAAGTCAAAGGATTTATAATTTACATAATTTTTTTACCTTTTCATTATTGGTTTCAACGATTTCCCTAAATCCACATGCTTCCATTGTTTGTTTGCTATAATCGTCAGCACATCAGGGTTATATAAAGTTTCTTATTACTACTTGTGAAAAGTATTATCTTTAGTTCGTTAAAATGCCCTTACGGAAGAAACAAAATTTGTCGGTTGATTAGAGAGTGCGTAATTTCCAGCAATAATGTTGACACCGCTAACTATAGATGTAACGACAACGACGACGACAACAACAACAACAACGACAGCATACGCAGCAAACACTGCAATGTTGAGGACTACTACAAGTAATAGTACAAGAAGGAGAAAAAAAAGTTTAACAGCCTCAGTTACCTGCACAAACATTACTGTACTGATGAAACTTGCATATGAGTTTTACTTTTTCAAATTAATTTTTACTTTTATATAACTTGGCCAAAAATTAATACAAAATAAAAAAACAACGTTGAGGAGGAGGGAGAATGGGAGTGGAAATATTATATTTTTATTATTTGAGGTGTTAGTGGAGGAGATGAGTAGAGGTAGGTAGGTAGGTAATTCTAATAATCTGTTATACCACTACTAGTAGTAGTAGTAGAAAAATTAGCAGTGTGGACTTTTATACTTTTAAATGTATTATGTTTGCTTCTACTGTATTTAGCGTGATTTTTTTTAACAGAGTGGGACTTTATTTATGAACAGTATATAGATGAGGATGCATTACCAACACACTTTTTCTTCGTATACACGCACGCTTTCGTTGACTCTCCATTATTATTCATTTCCATTTTTACCACCGCACAAGCATATTTTTTTTCGTTGCAAAAATATTTACAGCTGCAGATTTGAAATTATCATCATCATTATTAGTATCAGTAAAAACAAAAATAAAAACTTTACCCTAAACTTTGGGTGGTGTAAACGTACATGGTAGACAAGAAGGTGCTTATGGTAAAGCACAAAGCAACCTTACCAAAAAGCAGTTTAAAAGAATAACCATACAACCATGGCTTATGATATAGCTTTATTTAAGAAACAAAACATTAGCAATAACTTTGTACACGGGCGTAAAAAATTGCTGGTTACACCTTCTTATTATTATTAGTATTATTATTTTTTATGTTCGTTGTGTTGGAAATATATTATGCTTTTTGTATGTCCCAGTAAAAACATTACATAATAATATATTAACAATATACAGAAACGGATAAATCGAAGATTTTTACATTCTTTTTGCGTGACCAATTTTTGTTTTGTTATTGCGATAAGTGCAACAGCTTGTGCAGAAAATGTTAAAATAGGCATATTTTTTTATAGACAGTGACAGGAATTTCGTTATTACTTTTTTACTACCCATTATACGAAAGCAGTTTGAGATATTAAAAGAAGTATGGACTTTTAATAATACAATAAAGACGGATCATACAAGTGCTTTACAAATGCATATGCAATTCTTAACAACATATCCATTATAATAAAACAAACTTGATAATATTCCATCATTGCTGTTCTTGTTGTAAAAGACGCTAATAATATAATTATTATAATGTGTATACTACATCATTTGAAACTCTTTACACGTATTCTAATGGCATTATTATTAAAGCAATTTTATTAGTACTTGTTCTCTAATTCATTTATTCATTCAAAATTGCATTTTATGCTTTGTTATTATGTTTGCTGCGACCCACTATGGAGTCTGGTGCAGGTGCGTTCAGCTCTTTTTACCTTGGAAAGATTTTTACTACGATATTTTGCATCTCTGACCCAATGCCTTGTATGCGCTTTTATTGCTTCTGGGTCCAAATCACCATTTTCCCACGCCTTGCAATGTTCCAAAAGTTTCAAGTTGTTGTTGTTGCTGTGTGTGGTATTTGCCCCTTTCACCAATTTTTGTTTGTTAGACAGATGCTGACAATGATGATTACCGGCCCTCCGGACTGCAATGCCCCGCATTATGCCAGCATATCTTGCTGCCTCTTTCCCAAAAATCATTGCAATGTACAAACGTTTTTCTCCAAGAGTTACAGTTTCCGACGAAAATGCGTTTCCTCCTCTAAAAACACGATCAAACCATTCTGGCGAAAATTCATCATCATCAGCAACATCAATGTTAGCTTCTTGTAGTGATAGTGATGCTGATTGGTATGTGAGCATAGTCATTACTGCTGGTGCTGATGCAGGCGAAATTACAGAAAGAAAAAGGTCACGTTTCCCTCCTAACAGCAGTTGATCCTCCATCTTACATACAGCACATGATTCTACTTCCTAAAAGAAACACACAAAAATGTTTATATTCTCAAACAGTAAATACACTACACTAGCCACTACTATACTACTACTACAATTTTCATCAACATCATCATCATCATCGTCACCATCATGATAATCAATTTATAAAAAAAATCTTTTCCGTACATAGCCATTTAAACAATGTTTTGTTCTTGATGAGGAATTATTTTCATTTTCACACTGAGGAGGATCTTTTGCTGCTGCCATTTTTGCTTCTTTATCTTCTTTATCATTTCTATTATTAATATTATCCTCGTCGTTATAAAATACGACAGATCCAACCCATTTCACCAACTCCTGGGCTTTCACCTCGTACGATAAGTTTGCCCGTTTCCGTAATTCAAATCCTTCCAAATATCCCGCACCATTTATGCCCAAAAAATTATCCTGATGGTGATCTCTTTCCAACTTGTATCCCTGTCTGACTCCCGCTCGATAGTTATAAACAGAGTACCCATGCACAAACGCACGGAAACGCTGGTACTCGGCGGATGTGATTTTACCTCCAAAGTTAGTGGCTAACCATTTAGGAGTAAGATGCCCCCTTGCACCATTTATGGGAGGATCAACTACCTTAGGATTAACGTCCTCAACCGAACGCGTAGTAG
>JAANSP010002731.1:0-12336 GCA_036850745.1 Homidia socia | reverse complement strand
ATATCATTATTACTCATTCAGAAGAATGAACTGCTCTTCTCCAAATAATGCTGTTATCTTCAACATCATCATCATCATTGAATGAATGGAGAACATTGAAGTTGAAGAAGTCATCATCAAAATCAGAAGAGATGATGGTATGGTATTGTGTTTGCGATAGTGATCTTTTTCGCATGATTGGAAGTAATGCCAATATCAAACTATCATCTTCATCATCATCATTCTGCTCCTCTTCTTCCTATCATAATGCTGCATCGCTGCTGCTTTTTATAGAGGTTTTTTGAATTTTTCCTGCCATTTTACAAAATACCATCATGATTCATGATGATGCTACTACATCATACTCCTCACAAAGTCTTCATCATTCCCCTTCACTTTCACTTCTTTTTAACCTTACTCATATTTTGAAAAAAGCGTACAACATTTCCTGACGGGGTTGATCTCATTGTATATTACCATGCTTGTGTGTATCCATCTCGTAGAAGTAACGTTAGTCAGTCACTTTACGCCAATTTACTACTGGTCTTGGTACTCGCATTCACTTTGACAGAGTAGACGGGCAAACTTACAAAGCAGCACACTAGTGTGGTGGTATTAGTGAAGCTTTCTCTCTTCAATTGCTTTCCTGTCTCTCACTCTATTTAGAACGACGGGAAGATACACACAGAGAGTAAAAGGGTGCTTTTATGCTGATATTACGGGAAGATACACACAGTGAGTAAAAGGGTGCTTTTATGCTGATATATGTACTTGAAATATAAGGATGCACAGAGAATTATGATATTGAGCTGCAACATCTTGTGTGTATGTTGTGTTGGCTATTTATGTAGCAGCAGCAACATATTCCATAATATATTATGTAGCTTTACAACATCAGTAGCAGCAGTGTACATAAGCAAGCAGTCCATTTCATCTAAAACAAGCAGCAGCAAGCACGCGGGATTCCTCTTCTCATATTTTCCCCCTTTTTTAAGACCTCTGTGTCTCCTCGATCTTTCAAGGAGCCTTTTGTATAATATATGTATTATTATAGAAAAAAAGTTGGATGAGAAGAACAATTTTTTGAAGAGATAGAGAGAGGTACAAAGATGTTTTTATAGTTTATAGAAAATGCATTGTACAAAACGACGCAGAATAGGTAGTTATTGGGTATTATTATTATTATTATTACCGTACGTATATCCGCTAAGAGTGGGCACACTTATGGTTTATTACTTTGTACTCCCCTTGCCTTCTCATGGTGATCACCGTCCTTTCTATTTCCATACTCTTTAGTTTATTAAATGCCTACGCATGTACTACATTTGTATACACCTCAATTCTTCAAGTAGATATTTATATACATAGATAGCTATTATATAAGATCTATTTCGCCCATGACCACCTGAGCGGAATGAATGTCACTTAAAGTGCTGCCTTTCTTTTCCCCTGATGCAAAGGCAGAGTGGTAGTCTTCAACTTGAAGTACGGCATAAGTGGGACATTGTAACAACAGTGATGACGAGTTGTACTGCCGTTAAACCTTGCGCGCCTAAAATAATATAGTGCAACAGCAACTAATAATAGCAATAATAATAATGATCACTATATTGTTTTGAATGCTCCTTTTTGTTATATCACACAAGCAAGCATACCTATTTACTGTTGCTAGCTAGAGTTTATGCAAGAGTGCGCTGCTGCCTTCTATATCCAGCACACTAGAAAAAATAAATAAATAGTGAGTCTGTTTTAAACACGCTATATTACCATAAAAGTTGTAATATTTCTTTTAAAAGTGCCCATTTTGCTGTTTTTTTTCTAAAAAAAGAGAAAATGCCCGTATTTTTCCAATGTGTGAAAAACAACACATGAGTTTAAATTACAAGTCTCATCAGTTTCCATTTGCTTGTGCGCTTCGCCTGACTTGTTATGCATTATGGCGGTTGGTTTTTTGGTGTGGGTGCAATGCATATCTAGTCATTTATGTTGTTGGTAGAGTTATGTAAATATATGCCACAGGGACAAATATCATGGTGTGGCATATATTAATAATAGTTTCATGATAAAAATTTATCACCCGCTCCAAATTGGAGAAAGTGCACATTGCTAAATTACGGCGTGGCCGAAAAGTGACAAAGTAATTGAGCGAGTAAACTATATATACGCTGCTTTATATACTGCTGGTTAAAGTATTGATAAATGAAGCGACAAAGTTGTATTTTAAAGTTTGCCGCCTTTTTGTATGATGCTGAAGATGATAGGGGAAGAAGGAACAAATTAAGTGAAACTATTATTATTACTGGAGGAGAGATACTCAAAAGTCAGTATATTACAAATGTGTCTGCGTAAATTACAATGAACTAATAAGATGGAAATCTATGCGTACATCGTTTATTATGTGGAAGTATTTCTATATCTACTATACTTACAACTAGATTCTAGATAACATAAAAACAAGGCACATGTATATCTACATACAAAGACATGTATGTACCTATGTATATAAATAATGTATGCTCAAATTTTTTAACAACTAAACTTAAAAAAAACAAGACATAAAAATAGTGTGAAATGAAATCAACTATACACGTTATTCCCTCTCGCAGATGGAAACTATCCCACTTTACGTTTGCTTTCTCATTTCTTATTTTTTTGGCACACATTAAGCGCCTGATCTTGCCTCTATGCGAAGAAGAGAAAGGGTAAATTTATCGTTAAAAGGAGGACATTTTGCGATTAACAAGAAAAAAAGTTGAAAAAATCTTTTGCAGCTTTCTTACCCTATATATTACATTATACATACATTGTTTCCCGAGCTTCATACATTCACACACTTTGGTGTCCTCCATTAAGTAAAAATCACTCAAGTAATGCACTATATTACAAGACTAGCACCGCCACACCAACACTCATATTTTTTTTTAACAAAAAGTGTATGCTGGAAGTCTTGCTAACGAGTGTCCGTATAATAATGGCAAGTTTCTCATCTTTGTAGGCACTTTCACTTACTCAAAAAATTACGACAAACTGAATGGTTGTGACGGCAGCTTAAAAGACAAGTAAAGGTTCACTCTATCCATTCTATAAATACTTTTAGTACACATAACGTTAACGAGTGTCCGTATAATAATGGCAAGTTTCTCATCTTCGTAGGCACTTTCACTTACTCAAAAAATTACGACAAACTGAATGGTTGTGACGGCAGCTTAAAAGACAAGTAAAGGTTCACTCTATCCATTCTATAAATACTTTTAGTACACATAACGAAATTTCCTATTGCCTATATAGTCTTATTATTATTACTATTATGACTTATTATACATACTGCCTTGCTAGCTGGCTCTAAAGAATAAAAATAGTTTTTTATAATGCTCATTCATACATAACTACTAGTAATACTACTACCACTACGACAGCGACAATCTACACTGTTCTTGCATACAACAATAATAGCGATGAAATCTTAGGTAGTCATAATTTCTACACTCCTGCTTTCCCCTCTTCTTCCTTTCCTTTTCTATCTCAGCCCAGTTCTTTCCGGGAAAAGGAATTGCATTGTTCATTCCAATGTTCATTCTCTCCCACTCCTTTCTGAGAGATATACACACTAAAATGGAAAATAGAAGAGGGAGAGTCTCACAGAATTATTTTTGGCCATTCCATGAAATATTAAACGGAGATATTAGCACACTTCTCTTGAATAATATGTGGTACTATATAATAGTTTAATAGTGTAGCGTGGCAGGTCCGTACTTAAAGTGGAAGTAGTATAGACACAGCACCACCACCAGCAGAACAGGCAAAAAAAAAGTTTAGATAAAGTGGTCTTATTATTATCAGCACACACATGTGTAAACTACACATATTATACATCTCGGTGGCGGCGGCGGCGGCGACGGTGGCAGCAGAGAATAAAAAAATACTTGAAAAGACCTGCCTGTGTAAGTGTGCCTGTAGCCGGAACCACGATAATTTATTGGACACTTCATTTATGACTCATGACAAAATGGAATACGTTAAAGAAGAAAAACCGGAGATTCTTATTACACATAGGTTAACAAGAAGGAATGCAAGCAAAAACTAGCGTGTCCTCCATGTGACTTTGTGTGTGTGAAAGAGAGTAGGTATACAGCATGTCTCTGTCTTTTGTAATATTCGAGAGAAAATTGTGAAGAGAGAAATGAAAGGGATCATTTCAAATTCATGATTTTTTGTGATTTCACCAGCAGAAATTTCAAGCAAAGACTCTCTTGTCGAGATTTTCAGTAAGGAAAACGTACAACTATTTAGGCACACGTCGTTTTCTTCTTTTCTTTTTTTACTTGGCGCGGTAGCAGAAGCAGCAGCGGCATGTATATTGCATGCTGTGTAGAATCTACACTTTTTCTTTCTTCCATCCATTTACCTAGTTTTTTTCAAAGAGTGGTGGTGGTCTGGTTGCATTGTATGTAGGTGCATGGCCTTTTTTACTATTTTTTTACTGTGTGCAAAGTAATAATGTGTTGGATCATGATGTACGTAGTAGTGAGGTAGGTAGGTATATATGTAGTAGTAGTAGTAGTAAAATGTGTATAGGCAAAACGAGTATCACCAAAACTTTTCTCTTTCCTTGTATTACCTTTCATAATGGAAAACTCATGAAAGCACAGCTTTTTTCTCTTTCTTGTGCTGTCAGTGAGCGGGCGTCATACAAATTTTATGAGTGCTCGAGAGATCTCTTCTTCTTTTTTCTCTCTAGCCACCACTACCACTGCCGTTCTTCAAGTCAGGAAGTGAGCGAAGGGAACCGGATTTTTTCTCTGATACTTTTGTCGTTACTTTTTTTAGCCTTGCCATATAAATGTATAGTTATTCTTGTTGAGAAAAATAAAGAGAGAGGTTGATTTCTTTTTTGTAAAAAAGACAGCCATCATCTACGTGAAAGCTTTTGGGCTGTTTGCCTGACGGGTTTTCACTATGTACTATGTACAAGGCTGTAGAGTAGTATATAGCAACTTGGCTAAGATGACATAACCCTTCTATTTTTTCTCTTCTCATCCTTTCTAAGCCTTTTCTGCCATGTGGACAAGGTAAAAAAACGATAATGTTTTATGACGGACAGCCTCAAGTAGTTCACATACCTTAAAAAATATACGTTCGTTAGTATTTTTTTAACTTTACTTATTTTTCGTATACTCTGTTAGTCGCTCTTCTTTTTCTTTCTTTCCTTCTTTCTGTCTGCTAGACTTCAGGAAGGAAAGGAGATTCATGGCATTCTTTAGAAAAGGAAACTGCATTTACATTACACAAGGCCGCTGTTGTGACGTTATGCATGAATGTGTATGTATGTTTGTGAAATAGTGCATGGACTCAGCCAAGCAAAGGTTCAATTCAGCTACCAGCCAGCCAACCAGCTTTTATCCGGTCGTTGTAATAACTAAACGCTAGTTTGCTGCTGCTGCTGGCTTGACTGACTGACAAAAACTGTGCGGAGCAACCCACCCTGATCAACCAACGCTTTCCCCTTTTCCTGTGCTCTTGCCTCCTTGTTATGACATATGTGGTTACAGCATAATATCTCGCAAACTGACAAATTTGTCAGAGTAATGAAAACGCGTTGTGGTGTGGCCTGGAAGTGGTTCTGCTTTCCATATTAAAATGGCATACACGTCGCGTCTTCCTCTATATATTAAAGTAGATACGCTTGTCCTATCGCTCAACTTATATATATATACATATAGCTAGCTAGCTATAAAGGGAAATATATTCATATATATTCACAGTTGGCGTGAGTAAGAGTTTACAAGTTGTAGGACACACAGCTTTACAAAATCCACGAATGCACATGGAAATCCAGAAAAGTAGAGGGAGAGAGAGAGAAACTGCTCCACGCTGCTACACACACATACTCACTACTCACTGGTCAAGATATGAATCCCTAATCTTTTATAGGCACGACGTGTACAAAAGGACGGCTGCTGAATGTAGGTAGCTCGAGTAATATAATAAGTTTGTGTCCGTTGACTTGTTAGGTTAGTTTGTCATTTTTTTCGTGTTGAGCTTAAAGTGAGAGAGTTTCCTTTTTATGCGGTTAGATTTTGGTGTGGTTTTGGGAAAACGTAGGCAGGCACATCTGAGAAAAAAATATCTTGAGCTATAATACGGAATACCTACTGGCACATAAAACATGATACCCCTTCTAAACTTACACCACACACACAGACCACTTTATAAAGAGCAGTGTTTTTTTCTTCAGGAAAGCACACAATAATACAAAATTCTCTCGGGTACCTTTCTCTTTAAGTATGAGCAGTACCCCGTGTTATCTCCCATCAGCATCTAATCTTGTGATATTACATCATCACGAATATCTACTCTTTATATTTTACCTTTATTGCACAACAGGGACGGGCAAAGCTAGTTTATTTTCATACAAATTTGTATATTTCATGTGAAATCCTTGAAGAAAAGAAACTGATTTTTTTCTTCCTCTTCCCTTTCTTTCCCTACTCAATACTCTCTCTCTCTGCTGGTTTGCTTTGCATTCACTAAAAATAATAATAGCACAACAAACACATGAACTATTACGAATGGAACAAACAACAACGAGCGGGTCTTGAGAGTTTTTTCTTTTCTTTTAAGGAACCCAGCAAAAAGTTTTCAAATTACAGAAGACAAAAAGATAGCTCTGCTGCCATTATTATGCTACAAACAAACAGTGCAGGCAAGCGGGTATACATATCTGTGTAACATGCATACATAATAGTTTGGTTGGTGGGAAAAGAAGAAAAAAGTTTTGCTTTAGCGTGGAAGGAAAAATGCTATGCCTCTGCTAAAATAATAATAAAAAGTATATATTATAGTGCGGCGTGTGTGTGTGCTGTGTACAGATCACCCGAGAGTCTTTTTCTTTATCTAAATTTGAATGGATGAAGCTGTGCTGTTGTATTTACGATAACAATGGGAGATTGAAGAAAACAACAAGAGCAACAACAAACACAAGTTTCAACAGAAAATGATCCATGTACATATACATTATTAAGCATTGTGTAAAGTAGCATATTAAAGAAAGTTTATAGAAAAATAATAGAATGTATATTGCCGCGATATGTATTCTCATCATTTTCATTCCCTCTTATTATTATCATCATTATATCCACCTACTCTACTACTTGCATGCATGCAAGAAAGCCATTTGCATTTTGCTTTCATTTTTAGAAGATGAAATACTTGGCTCATTTGCTCCTTGAATTTCTCACATAATAATAATAGTAATGAAGGGAGGAGAGAGCGAGAGAGACAGAGTAGGAAGCAGACAAAAAAACAAGTTTCCTCTTTGGAGGCTCTAATAAGCCGTCCTTTCTGAATTTCTTGTCTATAAATTTTGTTTTCTTTTCCTTATGGGAGATGAATGAAGTGAGAGCAAAAACAGATAAAAACTTGAAAAGTGTGTTGTTGTACTCTCCTCCTTGTGTTATAATATTTTGTTCTTCTATTGTAAAAAGTGAACAGTACTTGACTCCAATGCTGTGACTCTCTCTCTCTCTACAAAAAAACAAGTTTCCTCTTTGGAGGCTCTAATCGTCCTTTCTAAATTTCTTGTCTATAAATTTTGTTTTCTTTTCCTTATGGGAGATGAATGAAGTGAGAGCAAAAACAGATAAAAACTTGAAAAGTATGTTGTTGTACTCTCCTCCTTGTGTTATAATATTTTGTTCTTCTATTGTAAAAAGTGAACAGTACTTGACTCCAATGCTGTGACTCTCTCTCTCTCTTTCACACACACGCTCTCTTTTTTTTACTGATGTCATTATAAAACTTGCATAGTTTTACATATTCTTATAGACTCATATAGACTCAAATTGTCTGTTGCAAGATTGTCACCCCTGCTTTCATTCACTTTTTTCCTGCGGTCTGCTCTAGATGAAAACTTTTCTTTTTCCTTTTTTCAAGCTTTTTTTATCTTCCTCCACTGCTGCCACTTTCCACACTTTGTCCTCGAGGAATTTGGAAAAAAGAGGAAAATATCTGCGGTCTGCTCTAGATGAAAACTTTTCTTTTTCCTTTTTTCAAGCTTTTTTTATCTTCCTCCACTGCTGCCACTTTCCACACTTTGTCCTCGAGGAATTTGGAAAAAAGAGGAAAAGAGAAAGGAAGAGAGCTAGAAACTCAACAGCAGCTCACATGAGAAGAAATTTTTTCCTGCTTTAACAATAAAGAGTTATATAAAACTTTTATCAAACTGCTGTACCTACTAACTATTCTATAGTGGTAGTGGTATCGTATCATTTACTTGTTTACGCTACTACATTGGTCACACTCACTCACTCGCTCGCTATTACTAACACAACATAATGCTTACAACAGCCTTGTTGAAGCATTGGCTTACAATTTTGAAGCAAATTGTCGGGATCACTACTCCTACTGCTGCTGAGTCTTTATATCGTTGTAAAATGTGAAGCGTATCTCACTTGCTTTCTTTTTTTCTTACTACGACTTAAACTAAAAATATTTATTATTTCTAAACTGTGAGAATAGAGTCTACAAGTATATGAGCGTATCGCGTGAGGTATTTCCGGAGTTTTCTTCTTCTCCTAACTTTCTTTTTCATATATCTTTTAGTAGAGTAAGGTAACACAATGTCAATCTTGTTGTGAACAACAGTGTAAAAAGAAGCAGCATTATATGCGGAAGCAGAAAAAAAGTTTTATATTTTGCTCCTGTATCATATTTATACAGGCTCAGTACCTTGTGTTTGGGAGGTTCATGTCATTCATAGATTGCTATTGGCATTGTTATTTTCCTAGTTGGCAGAAGAAGGCTAGAGTTCTGGCAAGTAAACGTGGTCACGCACAAGTATCTTTGTCCCAAAAGGTTTAAAAAAATGCTCCCGCACAACACACAGTTTATTTACTTGTATATGTTTTACCAATACTACAGCAGTGTGCTATAAAACGACGATTCGCTTGCGATAAGCTGGTAACCAGCTGCTGGTTCATTGTAAGAAGATGATGATGATCGTTAGATGGACACTACAACTAGTAGGTAAGTAGCTTGGGAGGAGAAACATTTACCCTCGAGTAATTTAAACAATTTTCCAACAGTTCCCATTCTCATTAAGTGAATTCAGTACGAAAAAGTTTTTTTTTCGAATGCGTTTGCAAGTGGCCCATTAAATCGCTTTTCATGAGACAATCTTACGTCCTGTCTGTACAATCTGTCCCAACACAGCTTACTTTCATACCTTTGTCCTGTAGTAGCCAACGAGAACGTACATTGATACAAGAAAATAAATGTATCCCGATAGCATAATTATATTGTGTAATGATCCGTGCTGATAGCGTGTAAAAGTCAGCCAGTTTTTCAGTTGTTGTCTACAGGTAATTCTCTAAATTTGACAGGGATCGGATCGTGAGTATCCCAGTAGTCATCCTGTGTTTGCCCAGAAGAGAGAGAATGCCAACAAGATGGCAAACAGATGCCAGAAAAAATTGTAAATCAAAACGTATAAACTCTTGACTCCATTTTTTCACTGAAACTTGTATACCTAAATAATATATTATACCATATGTGTTTATCATGTCCTTTTACTACTACACTACTTTGCTTACAAATTCGCTGGAACAGCTACAACAAGATCATTGCCGCAAACATGGCTTTTTCCTTCTTTACAACGACTTACCATCAGAAAATCTATTTCTGAAACGAGCAAACGTATTACAATGGATTTCCAGCAGCCGCACGACCGAGTACAGGAACGACTTTATCCATGAACAACACACAAAAATGGTAAAAAAGTAGAATGGAAAGACAAAAAACGTAAGAAAAAAATCTAAAACTTTTTTCTAAAGCTTAAAGCGCCTAACGCCTAATAAAAAATGAGGAAAAGTCGGAGACAAAGGAGGAAGTCACGTTAGTCTCAAAATCCTTTTCAACTTTCCCTAATGCAATTACAGGATCTTTGGCCATGACTTTTCTTCCCCTTCTTCGTCTTTACTCTTTTTTTTCATTTTCCCTCTCTCATTCTGTCAAGTTCTTTCGTTTCACTTGTTAAAATGGTCAATAACCCTAGCCCACATTGAAAAAGTATAGCAGGGAGAAGAAAAAATGAAAATTTGTGGTTTCGTTTCTTCAACATTTTTTATTGGATGCTTCAAACTAGCCGTTTAGTTTGGAAAAAGTAGAGAGAGAAGAAGAAAATGAGGAAGAGTCGTTTTCTGCTGAACTCGTTTTTCTCCTCTTCTTCCCCATCCACACAAATCTCTTTACGTTAATATAAACTAATCTCGTATGAGCTGTCACATTAATACACGGACTCATTCTGAAATACTTTTAAGGAATAATAAAACTGCCACTATCCGAATCTTTTCACTTTTACTGCGCCTCGAATAATTTTATTGCTTTGCTCAGCAGCTCCACATTATTACATAATGTATAATGTACATGANTTATTGCTTTGCTCAGCAGCTCCACATTATTACATAATGTATAATGTACATGAGAAAATGGAAAGGAACCGACAAGCGAACCAACGGTACTATTATTGCTGCTACTTGTTCTCCCGTAATTTTTTTTGCGACACACTAACTAAATTGCGATATGGTTGATGGTGGTACTAGATTGCGTGCGGCAAGCCAATATATGAGGGAACAAAGATAAAAAAAATTTCCCTGCCATTACCACTGCCTTGAGTACTATAATTTTAATTTTTTTAAAGCGGCCACTCCTTCTTCATGATAACATGCTAGATAGTTTTTTGTTGACCCATTTTTTACTTTAGATTTTTATGCCCTTCTTATTATTATTACTACATATTTATACACTAAACTTGATAAAAATGTGTTCTCGCTTGCCGCCGCCATAAAATATATTCTACTGACCTTTAAAATGCTTAGGGTTTAATGGTCTATGAACATGATTTTTTATACAAAAACAATTAAATCTGCTACTACTACTCCTGCCTCCACGGCTGCTGCAATCAAATAAACAATTGCTCCACATGGTAATTTGAAACCATTTCCGGAGGAGTGATGTATAGAGAATCCGTCCATTACCCAAATGCTAACATGCTAGATAGTTTTTTGTTGACCCATTTTTTACTTTAGATTTTTATGCCCTTCTTATTATTATTACTACATATTTATACACTAAACTTGATAAAAAAATGTATTCTCGCTTGCCGCCACCATAAAATAAATTCTACTGACCTTTAAAATGCTTAGGGTTTAATGGTCTATGAACATGCTTTTTTATACAAAAACAATTAAATCTGCTGCTATTACTACTCCTGCCTCCACGGCTGCTGCAATCAAATAAACAATTGCTCCACATGGTAATTTGAAACCATTTCCGGAGGAGTGATGAATAGAGAATCCGTCCATTACCCAAATGCTTTATTATACTTTTGTAGAAAGTCGTTCAGGGAACGTTGCAGTAATATGTGTAAAAAAGTAAATTGATGATGATGATGAGTCAGTAGAGAGCAAATAGGAGAGCCATGTGTGGTGAGAAAAGCTGTGTTCGCTTTCATAGTACCTCCTGTGCGCTTTTCCAGTAAAACTATCATTCCAGCAGCCATTTATTAATTTGGATTGGGATATATGATGATGGTGTCAAAGGAGAAAGTTTGTACCAAAGAGTGTAATATACGCAAAGTAATTTAATGCAGTTCATAATAATAGCCATAGAAAGGGTTGAAAAAATTGTAAATGTTTTCTGCTTATTGTTCTCCACGTCACCATTTATATGGATGAAAGACTTGACTAGTACAAGCATTTTGGATACTTTATCACATTCAAAGCTAGAAACAAAAGCAGAATGACTTCTGTCAACAGCTCATACATCTAGCTTTCTCGTAATTTTACTAAAGGGTAACTCGCACTGTAAGTTGACGGGCGTGATTACCCATTCACACATTTTTAAAAATTTCAACGTTGGCGGGTAAATTAGCAAAATATTGAAAACAAGAACATTTTCCACAATGGTTAGAATTTATACCAACAATAAAGCAGGTCTAGACATGTGACGGATGTACTTGAAAAGCTTCAAGTAACACAAAGAAAACACATTTAATAAATAATTTATTAAGCGTTGCTAAAAACTAATTGCTGATTTCAGCAATTGATGATGAAATGCTTGTTAAAATTTCATTTGAAATCCAGCTTATGGACAAACTGACAAACACCTAGGACTCATAATATAAGATATTTCTGTACAGTCCTCGAATTCCTATAAACGAACGTTACGCTGTAAATGTTATTGCTTTGCTATAACTTCTACAGCGTACATATGAAAACTCCTTCCAGTATAATGATAATAATATGTGCAGTAAATAAGACTAAAAGCAAACATTTACTTCCACATGAACGTCAACTGTCA